>CAUYQG010129078.1:0-20745 GCA_963574415.1 Tarsius wallacei
GCGGGTCTCGAACCTGCGGGCTCAGGCAATCCACTCACCTCAGCCTCCCAAAGCGCGGGATTACAGGCTAAGCCACCGAGCCCAGCTGGCAATTTTATTTCAAAGCAAGAAAACTCAATATAGCCTTTATTCTTGTCAATGCATACCATACATACTTGACATTGAGAATAATCAGATCCCTAGTGAATTCAGTTAGTCAGAACTCAGCAATGGTCTGATCATAAACAAGGGCTCCTTGATTGCACTAGCTCTCAGGATCCAGAGACTAAATCAAAATAGCTGTTGGAAAATGTTTCAGCAACATAGACCATTTCACAATGTGAGTTACTCTTCCATGGCCAGCAGCATAATATAAACCCAATCACTGCAGAATAACCTCCAAACAAGGAAGAATGTGACAAGAACAGGAAATAGAAATATAATTATATTAATACAAATGTAGATGCCTTTTTGTGAAACTAACTTGTCTTATGAATGACTTCCACTTAGAATCTTACAGGTTCTAAAACACTTCTGCAAATTAGGATTTAGGAAATTCTACTGTCACTATCAAATAATCTATGGAGCAATACTACTTATTTTATTTTTTTAAAATCTTGAACTTCCTATATGCCCATTTTGTAAAGCATTTTAAGATTTCACATTTACCCAAGGACATATGTAAATCTGAAACAAACTGAGCTCCTAAAATATTGCCTTATACAGTAGTTCATCATGATATTTGTGTTTGACTTTACCAAGATACTTTTTTTTTTTTTTTAACAGAAACTATAAACTTGGTTTGGCATTAATACTCATTATCTCTATTTAAGTACACATTTTTTCCCCCACAGCTGAGATGCAGAAGGCCTATCAAAGATGTTAATGAAGTACCTGAATCCCAGAGGCACGCTGAGCTATAATAGTCTTTGAAATAAGAAGCCCATGAATAATTCAATGTCATGGGTCCTCTAGTGGTGAGATTATTTCCCTTAGCATTACACAATAAAAAATTTAGTGTGTTTTATCTTAGAAATAGGCAAACTAATGGACTGGAACCGAATATGGGCCACTGGACTTGTTCTAAGGCTTTTATCAGTTCTCATGGAGAGAGATGAAGATATCCTTCTTATTTTTGATAAATTTCACAAGTACTTTTGGTTGGAATATACAACAATGTTGCTACTATTGTTTGGTTGACACTATTTGTTTTAAAAATTAAGACGTATTCAATCTGATAGTTGTAATTAATGACTAAAGTTTTTCTGTTACCCAAACTAAATGATTAATTAGTAACTCATCTAGAAAGGAACATGAGTAAATGATTTTATTTAAACAGTAGGGGATTACGGCCTTTGTTATGCTCAGTGATCCAATTTCTATGGGCCATCATTCCTGCTTGAGTATTCCTTTTCTTGCCTTTTATTTGAACTGGTCTCAGGGTTCTGTGGGTTGGTTACTTCATGAATAAATACAGACTTGACTTGCATAGCAAATGTCAGAGTTCTTTCTCAAAGCATAGGTTGGGAATAGATTCCTATTTGATAGAATGGGAATTGCTCTAGAACAGATTCTCTTTAACTTGCCAGAAACATAAGGTTTTTTTCAATTTGTTTTGAGCTAGATAGTTTTACTGTGATCATAAGGATCTTGAGACATACTGAAGCAGAGTTTTGAAAGGGGATGAGTGATTATTATTTTGGGGCCTGAGAGCTGAAATCAGCTTTTGATTATTATTTTTTTGCACGGCATTTATAAGTATAATCTCAATGTACTAGGTCTCACACTAAAAAGATTCCCTTATATACAGAAATAGTGGTAGCTCATGTCTCCACTCATCTGAATTAGTCAGAATACCAAAAGTATGCTGAAACTTTGGTTTTACCTTATTTTCAGTCTCTTTAGAAAGATGTGGGGGTGCTGATAGGAAGATGGAATCACTTAGGTATGAAGAGCTCTGTTAAGATTGCTTTCAGCATTACTTGAGTAACTGTGACTTAATATAGTAAGAGTTCATTTTTCTTCTATCCTCCCTCCTTTCTCCCTCTCTCCTACCCTTCCTTCCTTTTTCCATTCCTCCTTTCTTTTTTTTTTTTCTTTTTAGTCGGAGTTTTACTCAGTTGCCCAGGCTGGAGATCATGGCTACCACAGCCTAGACTTGCTAGGCTCAAGCAATTCTTCTGCCTCAGCCTTCTAATTACCTGTAACTACAGGCGTGGGCCACCATGCGCGGCTAATTTTTTAAAATTTATTGTAGAGATGATGTCTCGCTAAATTGCCCAGGTTGGTCTTGAATCCCTGGGCTCAGGCAATCCTCTTGCCTCTGCCTCCTAAAGTGTTGGGATTATGGGTATGAGCCACCATGACTGGCCCTCCCTTCTTTGTTACTGACTTAAAAGAAATTAATATGCCAGATGCAGTGGCGTGTGCCTGTAGTCCCAGCTACCAGGGAGGCTGAGGCAGGAGGATCGCTAGAATCCAGGAGTTCTGGGCTGCAGTGTGCTATGCTAATCAGGTATCTTGCACTAAATTCGGCATTAATATGGTGATCTCCCAGGAGCGGGGGACCACCAGATTGCCTCAGGAGGGGTGAACCGGCCCAGGTCGGAAACAGAGCAAGTAAAAAAAAAATTATTATTATTATTATTTTTGTTGGAGTCTCACTCCTTCGCCCAGGCTGGAGTGCAGTAGCACAGCACGCTCACGACCACCCCAGAGTCGACCTGCTGGCCTCCGGCGATCCTTCCGCCTCAGACTTCCGAGTAGCCAGAACTACAGACACAGGCTACTAGACACACGTTACCACGTCCGGCTGTTTTTTATTTTATTGTAGAGATGAGGTCTCACCAAGTTGCCCTGGCTGGTCTCGAACCCACAGGCTCAGGCAACCCACTCGCTTCGGCCTCCCAAAGTGCTGGGATCACAGGCCGAGCCACCGAGCCCGGCCAAAAATTAATATTAATAGCTAGTCTGAAGGTAGGTATTTGCTGGTATTGGTTCGAGTCCTTAATGATGCGGAGGTCAGCATTTCTGAGGTCTTGTCTTTGTCCTCATCTTTATTAACTGTGGTTGCAGAGGCCACCTGATATGGGATATTCTATTAGGTTGAATGCAGAAGCACTTATGAGATTACATTACAAAGATTACCAAAAATGTAAAACAATGCCATTCTCCTAGTCATTGTTATTATTTTTAGCTTTGGAAAAATAATTTAAATACAAATGTTATTCATGTTAATATTTAGTGAGTTTGTTATTTTTAAATAAATTACAATACATATTTTTAAAGTTTCATATTTAATTTCTAAAATAGTAAATGTTTAATTCATATAAGCACTAGTCCTTTGAAAAGGGTTCTCAGTTATTATTTAGAGAAATTCTGAGACCAAAATGTTTATGAAAACACTACTTCATAAAATAAAACTGTCGAGTCAATGTATATTAAATGTATTGTGTCTATTTTTCTCAGTTTATCATTTGCCTATTGTTAACTGTGTTTTTAGTTATGAGAGTTTTACAATTCTTATGAAAGTAAATTTTGTCAATTTAGTCCTTGTACATTTCCTCTAGATTAAGCATTGTCTCATTTATATGTTTAATGTTCAACCATTTAGTTTTTATATAATGTAAAATATGGATATAACTCCCCCTCAAATATAAAGCCAGTAGTTTCAGTATCACTTATTGGGCAAGCCATCTTTTCCTACTCTTTTCATTTGATACATTTCATTATATATTTGGTATTTTAAGAAACTTCTCATTTTTCTGCTAGTTTATGGGTATTTCTCTTCTAGAACCAGCCTGCTCACATTACATGACTTTGATACCTACTACCAAAAGTGTTTCTAATTTTTTCCTTTCCTACAACTACATTGATTATTCTCATGCAATTATTTTTCCAAATAAAATGTAGAGTAACTCTCTTAAATTAAAAAATATATAGAATAATATGTTTATGGGAATTGTGCTGAAAATATGCATATCATTGGGGATAATTGACTTCTTCATACTGCTGAGTCTTTTAGTATTCCTGTCCATTAGTTTGTCCTCTTTTACATATTCAATAAATGTATATATGTTCTTTCTTATGGATCTTGCACTTTTTTATTAGGATATTTGTTTAGTTGCTTAAAAATTCTCCTTTACTGTAATGCCATTAGCTCTCCTATTTTAAGTTTTATCCCTAGTTTTAGGAATATGTTGGTTATTCTTTCCTGTGGGCTTCCAATTCCTCTGTCCATACTTAATATACCACTAATCATACTTTATTATTCATCTTTCTATACACGTCCATCCTGTGTTACAAAATTTGAAAGTGACTCGTTCTATTTTCTCAACACAGATTTTGAGAAAATATTTCCAAATTGAACTACTTTGCCTTGTGTCTCAAGTTATCCCTATTTCTGAGACATTTTCCCCCCAGCCTCCCAACAAACTCATGTCTTTTTTGAGACTTCTCCAGTCTCCACTGGAGTACCTTAAGATTGAATTGATCCAAAGAGAATTGAGTTGCTATATTAATGATGTGGATAATCTGAATTTCATGTATATTTCTAGAGTGAAGGCAAAGTGACTAGAACAAAACTTTTGCAAATTCCAAAAATTATTTTCTTAGTTGTCAAGCAAGCAAAATTGTCTGACTTATTCTGGTAGGATAATTCAATCTTGTCAGAGAATATATAAATTTAGATATAAATTTTAGCAAAAACTTCTGATATTATTTGAACTTTTTATAAGATGCCTTGAAAGAAAGAGTTGCTTCTTATTTTCATTTGCAAGGTTACTTATTTTGATAATGGAACAAGGAAATAAACAGACATTTTTAAAGGTTGTGTTAGTATTATAATGTTCAACCATACAACATGAAATCTTTTATTTAATTTTCCATTTAACTCAATAAATATCTAGGAATCCATGATGTGAAGATACTATTCATCAATAAAGAGTTATGTTGGGAACAAAGGACTTGGATGTTATAAATTTAATTAAAAAATTTGAAGTAAAATAACTTTTATATAAGCATATAGCTACAAAAAATACTTCTCCCTCCCAAATCCTTGTGACTTTGAGAACCAAAGGATATCCAAAAATCAATAACTATTCAGTATGATGGGCAAAAGCAATAAAGAATATTACATTCTGCTTGGGATTCCCTACTTTTTTTTTTTTTTGAGTTGGAGTCTGACTCTGTTACCCAGACTGGAATGCAGTGGCCGCTCCCGGCCACTGCAGCCTTGACCTGCTTTGCTCTGGCAATCCTATCTCCTCAGCCTTCCAAGTAGCTGGAACTACAGCCGCGTGCCACCATGCCCGGCTAATTTTTGACTTACTGTAGAGATGAGGTCTCGCCAAGTTTCCCAGGTGGGTTTCGAACCCGCGGGCTCAGGCAATTCACTCACCTCAGCCTCCCAAAGCGCTGGGATTACAGGCCGAACCCGGCTGGGATTCCCTAATTTTAAAAGTTGGATCACATATAATAATTTTTATGTTTCTATTAAATAGGCTACTTTTGAAGTTAAAGCTTAAAAGCAAATGATTATTTTTAAAAATTACTCATTTTCTGAATAAATGAGATTGCATATTATATACATATATACACTATAGTAGAATAAGAAATTTACTGTTCCCAGAAACACTAAAAGTTTCTTTGTGTCCTTGTTGTGTTGCATTATATAACAGAATATCTGATTGCTGGGCAATTTATAAATAAAATAAGTTTATTTGGATCAGTTCTGTAGTCTGAGTCTTTCAAAGACTTGGTGCTGGCTTCTGGTGAGGACTTTCCTACTGCTTCATCACATGGTGGAGGTCAGAGGGGAAATGGACATGTGTTAGGGGGCTGGACACAAAGTTGTCCTCACTTTGTAACAATTTGCTTACTTGGGAAATAGTCTATTTCTGAGAGAATGAATCCAGTTTCAGAAGAGCAAGAACTACTCACTCACTGCCTTGAGAATGGCACCAAGCCCCCATAAATGCAGAGCCCCCAAATGCCTCCTGTTAGGTCCCACCTCTCAAAGGTTCTACCTCACATTGTTATTGCATTGACAATACATTTTAACATGAGTTTTGATGAAGACAAACTGCATCCAAATAATAGTACTCTGTTTTAGGTATGTATATATTACATCCTTGGAAATAGACTGTTCTACTTTCATAATTAAAAAGAAGTTCAACTCAGAGTCTGTTCATTACAGAAAAATTGATTCATAATTATAAGTGAAATTTTATCTCATTAAATAATTTTTCCAAAGAATTGACTAGTGTTCTAATGTCCTTGTTTATTTAAACAATTAAATTAGCATTTAATGAGCAGAAAACTTGTAGTCAATTAAAGACTAAAGTAATACACATACTACATTTTCCAGCAATTAATTGATAACTTGCTTACCATGGGCTATCTAACAATTAACCAGGGAAACATTCCTGGGAAATAGAAAGCATTAATGTAAATGAGTTTTGGATTTATTCTTTTCAAATCAATTTACCACATAATCTAATCTGGCATGAACAGAAACCCCCCAAGAAAGATTAATATTCAAAAAACACCTCTAAAGCCTTCTGGTTTTGGGAACCCTAATTGTTTTGGCAACATACATCGTTAAAGCAAGGAATTTCTAAAGACAGTTTTCAGTCCTCACAAGTATCTGAATTTAAAAAGGAGGATAAAAGAATTTTCTAGAGATTTCCATATATGTTATAGAAGAGCAGCTCATTGCGTGTTCTTGGACTGTGGGACTATCAATGTGATCTTGCTCACCTGTAGCAATGGTTGGGGCATGCATCGTTACAGGTAGGGGATATACACCATCTCTATCACTAAGAAAGCATACTATGAGTTACTTGACTTTTTTTTACCTCATATTTTGAAAGTCATTGAAAAAATTTTAACTTGATCCTTTAACACTTAATAACTCAAAATTGAATGCAACCTGAAGTGGGTCACTATGCTGTGTCACTACACCATGATTGAGAGTTGCTGAAATAGAACTATCCTTCTCAACTCTTGTGAAAACGATGTGTTATCCTCTTCAGATAAAATGTTCAAGACTCAGTCAACTATCCAGGTGTTCAACTAGTTAATGTAACATTTGACAATTTGGGAACAAAAATCATTGGTATTATGTAAATAAAATAGTTAGATTAGGGTTTCTCAAACTCAGCACTATTGATATTTTGAGCAGGATAATTCTTTCCTGTGCAGGGCTTTCTTGTGCATTATAGGATATTTAGTTGCAACCCTGATTTCTACCCATTAGATGCCAGTAGCCACCTCTCAGTGTGACTGCTAAAAATGCCACCAGACATTGCCAAATGTCCCCTAGGGGGTAAGATCAGTGCCAGTTGAGAATCATTGCTTAGATAACCAGACAAGTTTGTACTTACTGCTATATGCATCTTGTGTGATTGTGTAGGCAAAGACAGAGAAACCAGCTATTCAAAACAATTTTATTTTCATTATACCTTATGCACTTACATAATCAATTCTGACCCTACTCAAGTTGTTTTTGGAAAGAATAAGGAAGTCTTTATATGGTTTAAAAATCTAAAAGGATATGTAATGATAAAATCACCTACAAGAAACGTATTTTTTTTTCTCATTCCAGGGGTAGCAAATGAGACAACGAAACTTATTGGTTGCCAAAAATATTTAGTTCTGTTTTAGAGGCACATTTAATCTATTTTTCTGAATGATATAACATTAATCACCAGGAAAATGCTGTTACATACAGTAGATATCCTTATCTTGGGCTTTTGAAACACAACAATCTCAAGTGCTCTGCAGGAAAACGAGTCTTGTGTTGATTCATAGTTCATCTGTTTATGATATCGTCTTCATCTGGGCAGTAGAGAGAAATTACACAAGTTCTATTAAGGCTCAAACATTACCCATCTATCCCAACAGAACAGTCACAAAAAGATAATTTTTCTCAATATCACCATTATCTTCAGTCTGTGTGAAATTATTACCTTCATTTACAGAAAACCAATGAACCATTTTAACTATTTATTCCACTCAAGTTGTCAAAACTAAAACACAGTGAAAATGCCAATAATTTACAGCCAGGCCTTAACACACTTCTAGTGTATCATAGATGGAAACCTAAACACACAGTAGATAACTTTCATCAATAAAAGAAAAATAGCTGACCATGTTAAGGCAGACCAAAATCTCTGTGAACAAGTCTTTACCAAAAAGAATTCACATTTAAGCTTTCATTAAATATATTTTATTCATCACCTTTTATGTTGTTAAGGCTTGACAATATTGATCTTTTATTTTTTGTACCCTGAAGAGTCTAGCACTGGGCCTGGCACTGAGAAAGCAAAAACAGCAAAAAAATTGAATAAATGGATCAATTAATAATTAGTTTTGTTTTTAACAGATAAGATTATAGCATTTTAATGACAACAGTAATGTAACTTTTATATAATGAAACAAGAAGCAAAAGGTACATTAGTCATTTTTTTGGTTTAAAAAATCAGTAAAAGAAACAGACATTTATAGAATTTCATAAGGTATGAAGGTATGTATAAGAAGAAATTCAAGTGAGACTGACACTGGAAATGGCTTAATAATGCAGTGATATATGAATGTATTTTAGATACCCTTATAAAAACAATTTAAATATAACAAACATACTTATAGAACACTTAAAAATACGAAAATTGGTATTATTAAGAAATCCTGGCTGGACGTAGTGGCTCACGCCTATAATCCCAGCACTTTGGGAAGCAGAGGCAAGAGGATTGCCTGAGCCCAGAGGTTAGAGGTCAGCCCAGACAACTGGGCAAGACCTCATCTCTACAATAAATGAAAAAATTAACCAGGCATGGTGACGTGAGCCTGTGACTCCAGTTACTTGGAAGGTTGAGGTGGAAGAATCACTTGAGCCCAGCAGGTTTAGGTTGCGGTGGTAACGAGGGTGCAACTGCACTTCAGCATGGGTAACAGAGTGAGACTCAGATTTCAGGAAAAAAAAAGAAATCTTAATTACAAGTTTTATAATTCCACATCCCAGATATAATACAGTTAATATGTTGGCCATCTTTATTAAAAACATTATAATCAGTTCAGATAATCCAATAAATATATCTGGTTCTGGTTCTTTGAGTTAACAACATATGAACATTTTGAGTGTCACTGTGTATTCAAACACATTACTTTCTTTTTTTGTTGTTGTTGTTGAGTTGGAGTCTCACTCTGTCGCCCAGACTGGAGTGCAGTGGCCGCTCTTGGCCACCTCAGCCTTGACCTGCTGGGCTCCGGCGATCCTTCCGCCTCAGCCCTTCAAGTAGCTGGAACTACAGGCACGCACTACCATGCTCGGCTAATTTTTGATTTATTGTAGAGATGAGGTCTCATCAAGTTGCCCAGGCGGGTCTCGAACCCGTGGGCTCAGGCAATCCACTCACCTCAGCCTCCCAAGGCGCGGGATTACAGGCTGAGCCACCAAGTCCGGCCAAACACATTACTTTCAGGGGTTGTTCAGGATTTCACATAATGGGTATGTTAATATTGACAAAATTATATGTCTATTACTGGCTATTTAGACTATTTCAGTATTTCTCAGTTTTAATAAGCATATTCTAGTTGCTAACTATTGTACATATTTTTGTGTGCCCTGAACTTGGAATTAAGACTTTGTCCATTTTTAAGAATCTTGCTTTTAAGTATCTCACCAATTGTCATGTGTTCCCTTACAATTGAATTGTGTTCCCTAAAAATCGATATGTTGAAGTCCTAGTCCCCAGTACCTCAAAATATGACCTTATTTAGAAACAGGGTCATTGCAGATGTGATAAGTTAAGATGAGGTAACACTGGAGTACGATGGGCTCATAATCCAGAGTGACTAGTGTCTCTATCAAAAGGGGAAAATTGATGACAGACACACAGAGGGAAGACAAATGAAAAGACAGGGTGAAGATGACTGAGAGGCTGAAAAAATCCTTCCCTTACAGCTCTCAGAGTGAACTAACACTGCCAGCTCATTGATTTTATAGTTGTATCCTTGAGAACAGTGAGACAATACATTTCTGTTGGTTAAGCCACTCTATTTTTGGTACTTTGTTATGGTAGCCCCAGCAAAAAAATATACCGCCAACACTATGGAAAAGCTATACCCATTCAAAACCCTCCGTCCCTAGCCAGTTCCAACTCACCTCACTCCACTAACACTTAAAATAGTTTTGTAGAGACTTTTAAATCTTTCATTGTCTTTTATATTTCCAAGTCTGTGTCTGTCTATTTTCTTCCTTTCAGTCTATAGTCTTTGTAGAGGGCATTTTCTTACCTTATTCCTATAGCCTTGAAAGAATTAAAAATAATAATACTAATAACAACAGTTAATATTGAATGCTTTCTGAGTTTAAGCTTTATGCTAAGTTAAGCTCTTAATGTTAATTATCTCCTTTATTGCCATGTTAATGGCCTCATAGAAACAAAACATCATCTCCATACTTTGTTCTAATTTGTTTTGCATTGTGGTATAGGTAGGTGGTGACCTGTGCATTTTAGGAATCCATTATATGTTGACAGCTTCACTACTCTGGCATAAGTCTTTAAAAATTGTTCTTGGATGTAGTTATAACTAACTAAACGCTAACTACAGTGGTCCTCCACAAAGCAGATTAGATTTGGCATTAGGGCAGCATTTATTGCAAAAGTGGGAATTTTTACTCAATTGAATTCCAATGTTAATAGTATATCCATTTGCTGAAAACCCTCCTTACCCCTACTCTGGAGAGGGAGGAGCACAACAGTCAAAAAAGACTGTCTGGTGGTTGGAAAATCAAATAGGAGGCAGATATTACTAAGTAATAGTAAGTGACAAGGATAAAATGGTGCTGAAATCTGAGAGGAAGAAGATACAGGGGTTGTGGAGCAGAGGCTGTCTGAGGCCAGGTTAGCAAGGAGTGGGATGCAGGGAGGTGGCTTGGAGTGATGCAGTCAACAGGGACTGCATGGGGAGGCCATAGACAACTCGAGGGGTGGGGTTGACAGAGGAGGGTCTGGGAGCAGGGGGAGAGGAGAGTTTGTAGCAAGACGAGGTGGGCTCATGTCAAGGAACAGACGGAGAAATTAATGAGAGAATGGGCTAGCAACCGCTCTGGATTTTTGTCATTTAGGTTGCAGCTGCTGGCTAATGTAGGACTGTTTGGGGGAAGACAGCTGTCAAAGACAGCAGATGTTAGCAAACCTCCTGCATAAGCACTATGCAAATACTGCAAAGGTGTAGTTAACGGAAAAAAAGGTTTTTTTGCTTTTGTTTTTTGCTCATTAGATTCAGTTTCTTACTATCATGGAAGTAACTTGAGTTTTACTCTGAACTCTGCAAGGGATCACCTAGGAAATATATGCTTTCGGATTTAAAGGTTATGAAAATTAGAAAGAGTCTAAAGATCCCTGGTAAATAAATTAAAGCTCTGAAGGGACGGGGACATGCATTTACTGATTCATGCCAACACCTTCTCCAAGGTTCTGGCCTCAGTTCAGTGAATGCTCTTTCAACTTGAAAGAGTTAATGCTGCTTCCTAGCTGCATTCTGACTTTTTTCTGCTGGAGAAACCACTAATGTGTATTTTTCCAAGGGTGTGACATGAATGCTTAATGCCTTCATAGAGATCTTGCCTGTCTACTGCAAAGACCCAGCGTCCTGTTATGCACAATAAAATGCCTGTTTATGCATTAAGCTGAATATCAAATTCGGCTAAACTGCAGATATTAGTGACAACCATAATCCAGAGTGTGTTACTTCTGGGATTTCTTTAATTATATTCATCACTGTCAGCAGAAGAAGATTATGTGCTTGAGTTTCTCTAGTTTGAAGTTCGATCATCTCATATCCTGGTAGCCCCCTTTCCTTTGGACCTATCATTATTCACTAATCACTGCTTCTCTTTATACCAGTAAAAAACCAAACATTTGCAAAACATGTGCCAAGCTTATGTACCTATTAAATATTTATTTTGTATACCTATGCTTCATCCAGCAAGGATTTTTTTTTGCAAGGCCAGGTATCTAGAGAAAATGATTGTGTGAACAGCTGTTTCTGGCTGATTATTCATTTATTCTATCTTTCAGTAGAAATGTACTGAGTGCTTTTTTTGGTGTATCCGGTGCTATGCTAGGTACCGGAAGTAGAATGGTGAACAAGAACACTCTTTACCATCCTGGGCAATGCAGTCTGATGACAACAGTTTTACGGTTGAGGGTCCTCCAGGATTCTTTTTGGCTGTAACTACTGCATTATCACCCCAGAGTAGGACTTCCAAAGCCATTAGAGCTTTATAAATAGGGCTTCTGGGAAAAGTTGCAATTGCCAACAGAAATGATAGCACTGATATATCAAAAGTCTCGGACTGGGTTTCCCAGTCAGTGGTTTGTATTTCCAATGTGATTTGCTGGCTTTTTGCATGTAATTGAATCTATCTCATTGCATTTCCTCTGATCCTGCAGCCTGAAAATTGGTCCACAGCAACCAAATGCTTTTCAAATCACAAAGAAAAAGTGTTCACAAAGGCTTATTTTCCCCAAGAGAATGTACAGGACCAAGGCCACAGTTTATAAATTCCACTTTAGTTTAACACTCAATAATGCTGATGTCGCCACAGGAAAGCTTTTGTGATCTTAACACACAACAGGCATGACATTTGAGTACAGCGTCCTGCAATCTTGGATGAATTATCTGGGAGGCTCATATGACCATTTAGTTCTATATAACTGCTGGGCTCTTATCCAAGGATTGATGGAATCCAAGTCATCCTCTTTCCCATCAGTCCCTCTAGGTGCCAAAGCCCTGGATCCAGTCCAAAGGAAGAGCAGTCTCACATCCCCTAGCCCTTCCTTCTCTCACAATTACAGAGCAACTTCTATGTGCACAGCAGTGGGGACACAAAGACGAGTGAGATTGATACATAGCTCAGTCTTGTTTAGTGGGAGGATCCACAGGAAGGCACCATTTTAATACAATATAAAAATTCAAGGAATTACAGATAAGGACAAGTTAAGAGTTTGGACTAAGGCTTTGAGCTGAAATGGGGTTGAGTGTTGGGAGAGAACCTGGGATGGGTAAATATCTGTACATATTATTTGATAATAAAAACAGATTTTATACTTCCTGTAAATATATAATAAAAACAAATAAGTGTAGTAATGTGATAGAGGGACCATGAAGGAGGTCTGTCAAGGTTTAGTGCCATATAGAACACAGAGGAAGTTTCCTTGGAGACTTCTTGTAGAGGGGCTTCTTGAGCTGAGTCTTACAAAATCAGGCGTTAGATAAGAGAGTAATTACAAGCAAAGGGAGCATCATGAATATAGTCCAACAGAAGACATTTAGGTATGAGGCAGCACAATGTCAGGTTGTTTTTTGACATAGCTAGTGGATATTGGTATGAAGGTCAGGTTTTGGGAGAGATGAAAAAGGCAGGACCCAGATCATGAAGGATTTTCTATGTAAGGTTACACAAAGGATTCAGATGTCAAGCATTGTCACACAAATCAGAAATCCCACTTAGCATCAAGTTTTACTAATAATCTAAAGAGTGCAATTAGTTATGAGGCAAATGCAAAAAACTGAGAAGTTCGAGACCATTTATACAGCTCCCAGTACTTTCTTGCTGAATCAGGATGCACTCTGTCCCAGATCAACACATGAGATCTTTAAGTAACATATGCAGCTACATTATTTATGCAGAAGGGAACTGTTCTTCCCATAAACCATCTCAATTTTATATTCACACAGTTAGATAGCTTACATAATGTTTTCTAGGGAGCTGTGTTCCATAAATCTATAGGGTTCTATGATAGTTTACCATAAGCAATTCTAAACAGACTAGATACACCTGAATGCTGAAAGCATTCCATTGATAAGGCTTCTTCTGCTAGCAAATAATAATTGTATGCTGGCTGGGAAGTCTATTATTGTGCTATTACCATGTTCAAGGAGATTTGACTTTATTACTTTTATTTCCTGAGTAATTTGCTGTCCACCTTCCCCATCCAGGAATGAGAGAAAATGGGTTGTAGGCTTGCTATTCAGTAGTTCATTCTTAGTATGCATTCAGACTATCATAAAAGCTAATGTGTTGTTAATAGTACAGCCCACAGATCATGTGAATCACTTGAAATTCTGAGTAAAATGCATACACCTGGGTCTTACCCAGGACCTATTGAATTAGATCTCTAAAGTGGGGACCCAGGGTTTTGCTTTTTAAAGACATTCACAAGATGATTAATATGCAGGCTAATGTTCGAGGCTTTATTAATAAATGAAGACACTTGAAATGAGTTTCAATGTCTAAACTAGGGGGAATTCTGAGATCCCCAGTAGTTTAAATTAAATGATATATAGCTAGCACTGAAAACTTTGAAATCAATATGGAAGATAAGGAATAAAACTTCCAGGGCATAGTCCCTATCCAAGATTGTTGGAGTAAAAAAGATGCATTATTTTTCATTCTAGTCAGAGCTCTGAGTATGCCAGAGGATCTTAACTTTTCTGGGTGAATGGATCACACATTCATACTAACATTCCGTGGTTATTCTACATGATTAATTGAAATATGCTACAATATAATGCTATCTTTTTGTTCCAATAAAACAATTGAAATGTGCTTGAGACACAGTTTTAAAACTAAAATTCAAATTCAAATATTAATTTAAAGTGGATATTTCTAGAATGCTCCTGTTAGATTATTTCTAACTATATTCAGAGATAAACTTGTTTTTTCTTGGATGAGGAACTACAGAAATATTGAAATATTGTTTAAAAGAAAGAGACACTAGGCCCTAATCCTTAGTCCACCATTTGTTTTAGTCTAGTGCCACTGAAAGAAATTAAAACTGCAGTGATGATTAAAATATTATCATTATCTACAGTGTAATCTATCAGTCAGATTCTTGGGTTTTGTAGCTGGTCACAGATCAAATTGTAGAGATACCACATTCTCGTTGTGACACCGGGCAATTTATTTAACCTTTCTGAGCATGAGTTTTGATGTATATCATTGAGGTTAATAAGATCAGTCTATTAAGTGTGGAGAGGTTTATATGAGAGCATTCATGTAAGCAAGATAAACCAGAGTAGTATTGAGCACACAGTGTTCAACAAATGGTAGCTATTGTTATTTGGGTCATCATATATGTCTATGCAGAACATGCCTTCTATAGTAAACAACATGTTTCTTTTTTTAATTGACTCTCCTTCCCCTAGTCTATTTTTCTTGATAATGCTGTCAATCAAATCACCTCTTCTTCTCTAAATAGATATTTTACCCTCAAAAATTCACTTAGAATCTCCCTATAAGAAACTGAATCTTAAGAACAGTAAGTAGCTAGAAAAGAAGCATTTTAAGACTATCCTTGAAGAACTTGTCCATAATTCCTCCTATTCAGTTTCTTGATAATGACTGTATTCCTGCCTTTCCTCAGATAGGATGAGTTACCCAATTTTCTTTAGTATATTCATTTACATTTTGAAGAGAATTGGTGTCGGATGCTTACAACCAAAGGATCATCAGTGATGTATGAATGTTAATGTTTAGGTGTATATCAATTTATTCTTTTACCTCTGTATAGTTTTTATAAATTTGAGATTTTCATATGTAGTTTTTCTTCTTACTCTTTCATTTAATGTTACTATGTATATTTCTTCTAACAATATTTAAAATATTTTGATAGCATTTTTTATTGACTGCATGCTATCCCACCCTAGAGTTCTACTGCAGTTTACTTAGATATTTTTCTATATTAGACATTTCAGATATTACCACTTTTGTTATTATAAATAAAGTGTAGGAATATTTGTTGACTGATTTTGAAACTAACCAACTGTAAATCTTCTGTCTTAAACACAGGCCAAATCAGGCGAGAGTGAGTAAAATTAGAAATCTCTCAACATTCCCTTATGCTGTGAACATCAAAGACTCTCTCATATCTCCTTCAATTTTCCCCAGTAAACTATCAACCACATATCCCATTTCTTTAAGACTGACTATATGTAAATATATAGACAGATATTCAAAAATATTTTTACAATTTACAGTGACATAGATATTTTCTGGACTAGTGTTGACTGCTGAGAAATCATGATACTATAAGAAATAATAGCTAATTTTGAAAAATTCTTACACTAAGATAGACCAAGTGGTATACTTTAATTGTACCAATTCTGTCTATTCTAAAGCTGGATCTTTACTGTGGAATCCAACCACAGAGCTACAGAAGCTGAGAAAGTGAGTCTCATGAAGAGGTAGCACTAGGATGTATTTCAGTAACACTGATAACAAATAAAAGTAACCTTGTAATCATCTTACATAGAGCTATGATCATGTCTTCTTTATGCCTCTAATTGTAATATTTTTATGCTTTGGACTTCTCAGATCTTTCTGAAATCTGAACCCAGAGAGATAATTATTTTTAATTTATATATGTATAGTCATGAATATGAAATCACAGAAATCTGTTACAGTCTGTGTAGTAAAACACTTTTGGAAAAGAAATGGTGGAATATTTTTTGTTGGTTGGGAGAAAGTAATTTGAGTTTGATATTGTTTGAACTTTCTTAAAAAGTTCTGAAGATGTTAATAGTACATTTTGTTAACACGATGAAAGCAACCTCTTGAAACATAATTCTGGTAATCAGTATATTTACTGAGCATCATAAATTCATTTTAGTATTAATCCAAATTAAAATTAACTTACTTATATTTTATTTAAAAAAACACTTTTATGTCCTGGGATAGTATAATGAGATTTAGTGAATCTAATTTGATTTGGTGATTAGATTTCCCAAGGCCAGGTCTATTTTTCTTGGCTTGTGTTACCCCTCTGCCTCTTCCTTTTGATAGCTTGATATTTTTCTTTGCTTCCAGGAACCTAACATCCATAAGCATATTTGCTTGTAATCAACATCAACACAATAACATTGACCTGATTTGTGAATTTGTTTCTTTTAAATGTATCTTTAATCACTATCAGAGAGTGCTGAGCCCCTGATACACTTAAATGAGCTGCTCCCAAGTGCTGTATTCACAAGATTCTTTAGACTCCTAGGAATTATTGAGGACCCTAAAGAACTTTAGTTCATGTTAGTTATGTATACTGATATTTACTGAATTTAAAAATAAAATCTGATAATAAAATAAATAATTTATTTCTTAATTCATATAAACCTGTTATCTGTTAACATTAATAACATAGCTATATGAGAAATAATACTATAATCTTCCAAAGTAAAAAATAGTGAGGAGAGTGGCATTGTTTTATATTTTTGTGAATCTCTTTAATGACTGACATACTAGAAGACAGCAAGATTCATGTCTGCTTTTGCATTTGATTTGTTTCAATATATTGTTTTGATTGTGGTATCTTAATAAAATCTGGCCTCACACACATATGTAATTGGACATGGAAATGAGTGTTTTAATATTCTTATCATAGATAATTGTGAATAATCTTTGATACTATAACAAGACTGGACAAGTGATAGTTTCTTCAAGGTTAGTTACAATGTGGAATCTGAAATCTTGTCATTGAACTTTTTGAGCTCTGTTTCATTAATCTTTGATCTCTCTTGTATTTGGAATGGAACTTTTACCCACACACAATTTTCTAACACCATAAATTGATCTTTTGGAGACTATTTGTTCACTCTGCTATGTATGTTGTCAAGATTATCACAACAGGGAACAAAGACTATGCTCAACTCAGTAACAGCTGGGGATTTATAGCAAATAGGCAGAGTCACTGGATGGAAAGTACTAAGAAGAGATATTCAGCTTAGGGAGATGCTTGCTAAACTAACTTAGCCAGATTGTTATTGAAGATAGGTCAATGACTTAAACATCAAAAGTAAACTAAATCAAATATTAGGTGATTGGAGATCAAAGGTGAGGGAATCCTTGCTAAACTGACTTAGCGGGATTCTTTCTAAAATTAGGCTATGCAAGTCTGGCAAAAATGGGGTCAAGGCTGATAACTAGTTGGGAAGAGTGTTCAGAGGTCCCTGACCAAAGTTTGGTAAAGAAGAGAATCTCTGTTAATAACTTACACGTTTTGATATGTTTTATTATATAATTTCAGAAAATCACAGTTGTTAATATCACAACTAAACTAGTCAGAAAAGTATTGAAGCATTGGAAAGCTGTTAAGCTGACAGTGGCAGAGTTTTCCAGTATTCTAATTTTTACTTTAAGGCTCAATTCTGTAACAGGTGTCAAATGCTGTTCATTTTTTCCTTGAAGTAACAAGTTCATTTTATAATTTATTTTAGAAAATATCTGTCACATACTCAATGCTGAGTAATTGTTGTTTGTTTGTTGTTCTTTCAAGTAAAATTTGTGTTCCATGAAAAAGCAGCCAGTTCAGCTAGTGGATGAGCTTTCTCGTGAAACAACCTTTACATTTCAGTATGTGGAAGTATATGAAAGTATGCGTACTTTTATGAGTGTCATTTAAATATTAAAAGATGTGTACTGAAGGGTCAAGATTTAACAACTTTTTCTGCTCTGTCAAGGACAGATTTAGGTGAAACTGGTATTTTAAAAAATTACAAGTGTTTTGGAGCGGAATACAATTAATAGTAGTGCAGTTTAGTTCTGGTGTTTTGATTTGAATGAAGTTTCTGCAAACTTATCCATTGTTGTTTTTCCACCAATTAGTACAAATTTCAACCAGCAAAAAAGGTAGCAAACATCTGAATATTATTAAGAAAATAGTTTTGACCTCATGGGTCCCATGAACGAGTTTTGGGGATCCCCAGGGTATGCAGAACACATTTTGAAAAATGCTATTTAGATGATCAAAAGTTGGGAAACTGATTTTCATTATATCATTATATCCTAACCTTTAACCTTGCTAATCCACTGAGAGACTTCCTAGGTTCAAGTTTTTACTACCCTAACCCCATTAACATTTGAAAAAGTGTGTGTGTGTTTGTGTGTGTGTGTGTGTAGAAAGACAGAAAATAAAAGAGACAGAGAGAGAGAGAGAGAAAGAGAGGACAAATGCAAAACAGAGAGTGAAAACAAGGGCAAGGGATAATAAGAGAGAGAGTCAAGCAGCCACAAAGAATGTCTGTAGGACTTCCGTTAAAAAAAAGTGACCATTGAAGAGGTACAAAGTTCTTTTATTCTGAGACTCACTCAGGCATGTTGTTTGCTTTGGTCTGGCTCTTGAGAAAGGGAGAGCCTGAGACAAATGCTTACATACAGGTAATTTATTTGAGAATTTGGTTCTCTGGAAATAAGGAGAAATCCGTAAGATTCATTTTTGATTTTTTGAGATGGCTCCTCACTCCTTTCTGAGAGACTGGCGCTCAACCTTGCCCAAGCCTTCTGAAGATTCTTAAAATCATCTGCTAAGGAGAAGAAAGGGAAGCATTTACTATAGACTCCAGGGCACCATTGATCAAAGGTGGCTCCATAGCCATCGCCATACTACTTTTGGGTTGAACATGGGTAAGTTAAGAGTGCTTCGACCTGAGTCCAATGTTATAACACTAACTAAATCCAAGGGCAGAAACGGAGAGGGTTAAGGGGCAGAACGAAAGTCACATAATAACCAGAGAAAGACAACATGCTGAGTGTGTGCAAGAGGTGTTCACTATACTGCTTTTCATCAACTTGCATGACCACAGGACTGTTGCTTTTGTTAGACCCACTTGATAAAGTGTCTGTTACCTTGCTAAGTCTTGGCCCAGATTTTTGAAAGTACAGAGTTAGGGTGGACTCTTTGAACAATAAACTACTTGTCACAGTTATCCATGACTGACACCAGACATCTCTGAATATGTAGCCCAAACTGCTCCAATATAACTATTATAAACTTGGGGGAGGGTTTAAATTTGGTTGGTTATATGAAAACAAGCAAATAAATAAGTGAACAACCCTACCAAAGTAATCAGAAAAATGTTCATATTAAGCCCATTTTTGTATGGATTCATAACTTTCTTATTTTGTAAATAAACATAGAAATAGGGGTTAATACTTATGGTATTTTGAACTTGGTATTTCCTCCCTTGAACATGGGCATTCCTGAGCTGTTTCCAATTTGTACTCAGTGTTACTATTTGGCTTTAATGAACCAATCCCTAATTTTAAGAGGCTCAAAAATGACTCTTAGAAGCTGGGCTCGGTGGCTCAGCCTGTAATCCCGCGCCTTGGGAGGCTAAGGTGAGTGGATTGCCTGAGCCCGCGGGTTCGAGACCCGCCTGGGCAGGCGAAACCTCATCTCTACAATAAATCAAAAAAATTAGCCGGGCATGGTAGCGCGCGCCTGTAATTCCGGCTACTCGGAAGGCTGAGGCGGAAGGATCGCAGGAGCCCAGCAGGTTGAGGCTGCGGTGGCCGGGAGCGGCCACTGCACTCCAGTCTGGGCGATCGTGTGGGACTCCAACTCAAAAAAAAAAAAAAAAAAGGGAGATTGGGTTCAAATAAAAATCTAAATATATACTTACCATGCCACCCAGTAATTGCACTCCTAGGTTTTAATCCCACAGAAAGAGAACCATATGTTTACACAAAACCAACACACAATTGCTTGCAGCAGCTTTATTTGCAATACCCCAAACCCAGAAACAACCAAAATGTCCCTCAGCCCTCAGCCGGTGACTAGTTATACAAATGACTGTATATAAATACAATGGAATACTGCTAAACAGTAAAGGGGAATGAACTATTGATACATACAACCTGGATGGATATCGAGGACATTATGCTGAAAAAAGCCAATCTCAAAACATCACCTACTGTATGATTTC
>CAUYQG010129080.1:0-11124 GCA_963574415.1 Tarsius wallacei
CCCCTTCCCCTGACAGTTTTCTGCTACTGCCAATCGCTTTCTTATAGCATTATAATTGTTCAAGGTCACCTTATGAGTGAGAACATATAGAACTCAGTTCTTTGTCTCTGTGATAAATCACTGAGTACGATCGACTCCAAATCCATCCAATTTGCTGCAAAGTCCATATATTTGTCCTTCTTTATGGCTGCATAATATTCCATTGTGTATATGTACCACATTTTTTTTTTATCTAGTTCAGCTTCTACGGGCAACAGGTTGGTTCCATGTTTTTGCTATTGTGAATAGAGCTGCTATAAACATACATGTGCAGGTATCTTTTTTGTAGAATGATTTTAGTTCTTCTGGGTATATTCCCAATAGGGGAATTGCTGGATCATATGGAACCTCCCCAGGTTAAAACAAGAAGACATTGAGACACTAAGTAGGCCTATAACAAGCCAGGAAATTAACTCTATCATACAAAAACTACCTACAAAAAAAAGCCCTGGACCAGATGGCTTTCCAGCAGAATTCTACAAAACATACAAGGAGAAGCTGATACCAATCTGTTTTGCCGTTCTTTCTGGAGTGACCTACACTGAGGAGAAGCCAGCCTGAATACTCATGTCCACAAAAAGCCCAGAGAGCCAGGGGACTTGGAGAGCCACTGATACCTGGGCCAAGAAGGATTCTACTCCATTCATCTGGAACATTTCAGTGTGGCCCATGAGGTACTGGTCTTCAGATGTTGGTTCCAGATCAGCGTCACTTCAATTAACTGCTTCTGATTTATGTGCTGCTTGACATCAGAACTGCCAGAATCCAGAACCATTTACCACTTTTCATGAGGCTGTGGATAGAAAGTTACCTGGGTCTCTGCAAGTCAGCCTGGGCCTTTCCTGACCCACAGTAAGACCCTGGCCATGAAGGGCAGGTAAGACAGGAAAATAAGCCTGAGAAATTACAGGATTAGACCCAGCCCAATCTCCATGCAGGGTCCAGGGCTCTGTCACTGTCCATCACTATAAAGTTCTATCAAGGTCGGCATTCCACACTGCAACTCTGCCTTTGGAGAGGCAGAGCATTGGGTTGCTTTTCTCCAGAAGGAATTCTACCCAAGGATAGTTTGCGGTTGTCATGAGAGATGGGACTGCACTTTTACATACCACAGAGCATCAGGTGTCAGATTGACAGGATTCAGGTCCCAGGTGGGGGTAGATCCACCAGGACCGTTAAGAAATGTGAGTGCATTTACAGGAAAAAACAAAACTGAGACATCATCAAGAGCTACAGATGGTAGTCTTACAAAAACAAACACAAAACTGGTAATTATCTGGCCTTTACAAACTAAAGTGTATTTCTCTGTCTGAAGTAAGAAAAGTAAGAACATTTTTAAGTTCTGAAAGTCCCTTTCATTTTGGATGTACATTGCCTGTTTCTTTTTGATGTTATCAACCTTTACAAGTAAAAACATCTCCACCATTGATTCATATAGCGAGTTTCCACGGACCAGATGAAGGAGAGCAAATGGATGCCAAGCACTGAGGAGATCCTACCAAGTGCTACAGCCACCACTGCAGAGTTCAGTTTTCCTCTCCACTCCTAAGTGCATCCACTCTTTGCAGAGACCTGATGCTGCCTCCTTGCACCCCACATTGCTGTCCCCAGCAGACAAAAAGGACACATTTGGGTGACTATGTGTGGGGCCAGGGTCCTATTCGGGCTGGGGCAGTGCCCGTGAAGGGCTAACACCCAGCAGCTCTGAAGAGTATGAATGGTAGCACCCATGTCAGCCGGTAGACACAGAGGTGAGGCACTTCTGACCCTGTTACAGGTTAAATTGAGCACCCTCCCTCTCAAAAAAAAAGATTTATATGTGAAAGTCCTATCCCCCAGAACTGCAGAACATGACCTTATTTGAAAATAGTCATTGCAGATAAAATTGGGCAAGTTAAGATGAGATCTTGCTGGAGTAGAAAGGCCCTGAACTCAATAGGACTTTATCCAAATAAAACACACACATGTGCACCATGGGACAACAGAGCTCATGGTGACACTTAAATAAGCCAAGGAACGCAGCCTGGAATAGGCCCTTCCCCTAGAGCCCCTAGAAGTCACCCTGCTCACTCCTTGATGTCAGACTTCCCACCTCCAGAACTGAGACAATAAACTTCTGTTGTCTAAGCCAGTGGTCCCCAACTTTTTATGCATCGGGGACCGGTTTCATGGAAGACAGTTTTTTCCATGAATGGAGGGGAAGGATGGTGAGGGTGGGGAAATCATCAGGCATTAGATTCTCATAAGGAGTGTGCAACCTAGATCCCTCTTGCATGCTGCTGCTCACCTCCTGCTGTGTGTCCCAGCTCCTAACAGATCAGACAAGTATCGGCTTGTAGCCTGGGGGTTGGGGACCCCCGGTCTAAGCCCCCCCGGCCTGCTCAACTGTTATGGCAACTCAAACAACTAGGCACATTCACGGTCATTGGGATGGGCATCTGATGCTGACCAGGGTCACCCATCACATCTGCTCATTCCCACGGATTCACAGCCCAGGGAAAGTATTATAATTTTTTTTAACTTTTTAAAAATGAGGCCAGCAATTCCTTTAACAGAGTGGGTATAGCTTCCAAGCACACCCAGAAGGGCAGCTCATCTGCCTGGAGTTTCTGGGCCAAAACTGTACAATGGCTTCCACTTCCCTTGTTCTCTTACACTTCTTCTGGAGCCTTAACCTTGACTAATCAATTTCATACTTTTAAGTCTTTGCTTTGCCTTATGCACTGGCTAGAACTACAGTAGAATTTTTAATACAGAAGTGATAAAAACAGAAATCCTGACTTGATCTCCAGTCTTAGAGAGAACATGTTTGGTGCTTCACATTAAGATATTGACTGATATTACACAGATACCCCTTATTAGATCTACAAATTTTCTTATTATTCTCAGCTTTCTGATTTTTTTTTTTTCATCATGAATGGATGTCAAATTGTATCAAATGATTTTTCTACATCTACTGAGATAATCATATAGGGATTGCTTTCTGCTTTATTTTGTTACTGTGGTGAATGACATTGATTGATTTCTAATGTGAAAGAAAACCATCCTGAGATAAACCCCACTTGGTCATAATGTAATATCGTGTATTGCTAGAATTGCATCTGATTGTTTAACATTTTATTGAACATTTCTGCATCTGTGTCTATAAGAGACATTGGTCTATAGTTTGCTTTTCTTGTAATGTACTTCTCATGTTTTGGTATTGCTGTTATAGTGACCTCATAGGAAGAGCTGAGAAGTGTTCCTTCCTTTATTTTCTAAAAGAGTTTATATACTCTGGACATTCTTTCTTCCGTAAACATTTGATAGAACTCACCAGCATAATCATCTGAGACTGGATTTTTCTTTATGAGTAATATATATTTTTTTTTATTTTACAAGTCTTTTTTTTTTTAGTCAGTCTCATTCTGTCACTCAGGCTGGAGTGCCATGGCACAATGATGGCTCACCACAGTCTTGACCTCCTGGGCTCAAGGAATCCTTCCACCTCAGCCTCCTGAGTAGCTGGGACTACAGGTGTACACCACCACACCCAGCAACTTTTTACATTTTTTTTTTGTAGATACAGGTTTTTCTATGTTGTTCAGGCTGGTCCCGAATTCCTGGGCTCAAGCCACCCTCCCAACTAGGCCTCCCAAAATGCTAGAATTATAGGCATGAGCCACCATGAGCCACTGTGCCCAACCAATTTTTTGTATTGATATAGGGCTATTGAATTTTTTAATTTTTTTTTGTGACAGTTTTGGTAATATGTGTTTATTAAGGAGTCTGGTCATTGCACCTAAGTTGCATGATTCATCAAGATAAAGTTGTTTGTGATTCTTTTAATGTAAAGATGCCATCTCTTTTATTTTTGTTATTGGAATTTTTGTTTTTATTTTTATTTTTCCTTAACCAGTCTTACTAGGAATTTATATATTATATCCATTTTTCTCTTTAAAAACAGGCATTTAGAACTGTAAATTTCCTTCTATGCACTATTTTAGTTGCAAACCACAAATACTGAAATGTCTTTTTATTATCATCCAAAATATTCAAATAGTTTAAAATATATCCTGATTTTATCTTGATCCACAGGTTATTTAGAAATGTGTTCATTTTTTAAACTAACTTTATTTTAAAGATGTGGGGTACAATTCAGGGTTAGGTACACAAAGAAATGTGTTCATTAATTTGCAAATATTTAGTGGTTTTCTTGACAGTTTATTGTTATCAGCCACTAATTTGATGTCATTGTACTTTGAAACTTATTCAGATTTAGTTTATGACCCATTATGTGTAAATGTTCTATGTGCAGTTGAAAATATATATGGGAGTAGCAAATATATATATACACACACACTCTTAAGTATGACGTTTGCTTAAAAGATGGTGCTAATCAAATGAATGTTAGTGTCACCATGCGACAGACAGGACAGCCAAAGAAAATGGCAGAAGAATGGTTGGGCAAACATCCTACTACACATTGCTACTGTAATTCAATTCAACTTTGGAAAGCAATACAGAGATAACAACTCTTAAAATATGTATTTTTTTGGCATTAAGAGATGTTTGCTATAATCAAGTGTCTGGATGCTGATGGTAACCACTTTGAGTAGCTCTTGTAATTGCAGAAGTCAAATGTAACTTGTATTCATCTTATTGAATATTACAATTTTAAGATATTTTTTCTTTCTTAACGTGTACACTCTTTTTGTTTGTTTTTGTTTTTGATTTGTTTTTGACACCCTCTGTATATCTTCCACAGTTCCTGGCTGTAATGTCCTACTAACATCAATTACATCAAGTTGCTTAGTACTGTGGTTCAAATCCTTTATATTCTTACTGTGTTTTACATCAGCATGTTCTATTAATTACTGAAAGAGGGTGTGAAAAACTACAATTATGATTGTAAATTTATCTGTTTCTCCCCTTAGTTCTATCCATTTTAGCTTCATGTATTAGGTGTATACACATTTAGATCTATTTTTGCTTTGCTGATGAATTCACCATTTTACCATCGTGAAATAATTATTTTTATCTCTGATAATACTCCTTGTCTTAAAGGCTACTTTGATATTAATCTAGTTGTTCCCGCTTTCTAATTCTTAATATTTGCATGGTATGTCTTTGGTCATCCTTTTTCTGGCAACTATTGGTATCTACAGTTAAAGTGCATCTCTTGAGAATACTATACAGTTGGGTTCTGTTTTGTTTTGCAAGTGTTTTGTCAATTTATATTTAGTGTAATTATGCATAGAATTGAGTTTAAATTTTTACCTTGGTATTTGCTTTTTATTTGGCCTATTTGGGTTTTTTGCTCCTTTGTTTTTCCTTTCTTGCCTTCCTGGAATTAATCAAATATATTTTATTTCCTCTATTGACTTTATAGGTATATCTTTTTGTGTTATTTTTTAGTTTTTTGTTT
Organism: Tarsius wallacei; assembly: GCA_963574415.1. Lineage (NCBI taxonomy): Eukaryota > Metazoa > Chordata > Mammalia > Primates > Tarsiidae > Tarsius > Tarsius wallacei. Next base: position 5,447 of record CAUYQG010129080.1, read on the forward strand.
TTATTCAAAGCAGCTCTCCCCATTACAACTTTCTCTGATGATTGTGCATTCGATACAGTCACTTAACAGTTACTGAGCACTTGAAATGTGACTAGTACACCTGAGAAACTGAGTTTTTAACATGATTTAGTTTTAACTTAGCTATTGGCTAGTCACTCCCATAATAGATCATGGCTTTAGAGATTATAGCAAGCATCTTTATCTTATATCAAAATCCCCCTTCAAATGATTTGATACTACTTCATAAAGTAAAAACCTTATAACAGTACAATTTTATTTATGTCTTCCAAGCCTTTGTGCTCATGCTGTCATATATTTTAATTCTACAAATGGTATAAATCCTAAAATGCATTGATATTACTGTTCTCTTTAAACACTCAAATATTGTTAAAGGTGTGTGTGTTTGAGTGAGAGAGACAGCAAGAACTCAAGGGGGGGAGTTTTACAGGAATTTTTATTTGCCCATGTGTATAGTCTATATTTTGCTATTCATTCATCCATACACATTCAAGCTTCCATGTGGAATCAGTCTCCTTCAGTCTAAAAATTGTCCACATCTATGACAAGTAGGAAGAGATCCAGGCAGAAAATTTATAACTTGGAATTCAAAAGACAACACACTAAAAAAAGTAGTATTCACTATAATAAAAAAGATAAAAGGATATTTTCCCTGACACTATGAATTAAAAGTATTTACTCTATTTTGGGCAAAATTAATAAATAGGACCAACATTTAGGCATAGAAGTTTGATTTTTTAATTCCAAAAAATATTACTTTCTCAGATAAAAACAAGCATGTTATTTTCAGAGGAAGAAAACTCTCAAGGGCCTGAATTAATTTCTCTGTGGCATTTGACAATGGAGATACAGCTACCAAGTTTTGAGGGTTATATTTGTGGCTTTTGAATTTATAGCCTCACCAAAGGTGAATCACTCATGAATGAGATTCAGTTGTGTGATCATGCACAAAATACTCCACTCACATATCTTCTTAGAAAAATATACTCAAAGACATTTCTATTGATTTGAGACATAAAGATAGGGCAAGGTATGAAATAAAACAAATATGTTTGTAAACACTGATGTCATAAAAGCAGAATTGGCTTACAGATTATTCTAAGTTATAACAATGCAAATGTCAAATACTCTAATGATAAAAGACAACATTAAAGCCATAAGTATATAATAAAGCAATATCACCCTAAGCTAAGTCCAGAGTATTCAGAATCAACAAAGCTTGTTCTCTAATGTAGTATCAGAAATACCCATAGCATAGCTGTGTGTGTGGTTCAGTGAATGTTGAGCTGTGTGGCTAACAAGAAAGAAACTGTGAAAAGAGGATTTTGTATAAAAGTTATGGCGTATCCCCTCTCTACCCAGCACAGTACTAGGTGCCATGAAGGTCGCCAGAATCTCAGAATTTGTGGGGCCAGGGCATTAGAGAGATTTGCAGAAAATGTGAATCAGAAAGGTCATTGCCAAGATCTAGTCAATGAACAAGTGAGCATGAATTAACTGTGTATCAGGGACATTGTTAGCCCTGGGAATGCTGGGGCTGTGCTATAGTTTGAACGTGTCCCCTCCAAAATTCAGGGGTTGAAATGTAATGACCAATGTGATGGTATTAAGAATTGAGGCCTTTAAGAGGTGATCAGTTCATGAGGACACCTCCCTCACAAATGGGAGTTAGACCCTTTTAAAAAAGGCATCACACAGCTTGCATCTTTTTTGCCCTTCTACCTTTTGCCATGTGAAGAAATGGCATTTGTCCTCTCAAAAGGATGCAGCCACAAGGCACCATCTCAGAAGGAAAAAGCAGCCCTCGCTAGACAACCAAACCTGTTGGTGCCTTGATATTGGAGTTCTCCGACCATAGAACTGTAAGAAACGAATTTCTACTCATTATAAGTTACCCAGTCTTGACTATTTTTTTAATAGCAGCACAAAACAAACTAAGACAGGGGGACATTCTTATACAGAAGAAAGATTTCAAAATCAAGTAAACAAAATAAATGCAACCAGGTAGGTCTTTCTAAGGAGATATCTGGGTGATGAGATAGAAAATACAGGTAGGAGGCCTGCTGAGTGTCTGGTGCCTAGGACAGGCCTCTCAGAAGTGGTGTAAGCTGAGATCCAACACGGCAATTGTGTGAAGAACCCAGAAGATGAGTGCAGGCAAAGGCAGGAGGGGCTAAAAGAGCCCAACCAGAGGAAAGACAACACCCAATGACACGAGAGGTCATCAGAAGTCAGAGAAGGAAACAAAGTATGCCCAGACCATGAAGTGGATGAGACATAAACAGGGGAAGGGGTCTGCAAAAAAAAAAACCTGTGTCAGGATAAAAGTGTCATTTGACATACTTTGGAATTTCTTAATTTAGATAACACCAAATTTGCAGACAGGAAAATTTGCAGTTGCTGAAAATGCCTGCCTTGATATTAATTCTCCATTTACAACTTAAACCCAGAGATGTGAATTGAAAGGCTATAACATTATTAGCTCCTGGGCTGACACCTTGATCCATGATATTTTAGCCTAGAGCAGAAATTTTACTGCTGTGTTATAAAGTCTTTAAAAATAGTGTTTCTCATAGATGTACTTGACAGTAGCTGCAAAATTTGTACAAGCATAATTATACTACCAAAGACTCATGGTGAGGGCATTTTAAAGTCAGGAAGCAGTTATTTTCTATGTTGCTATTTTCATTTCTCTTTAAATAAATGTTTATGTATCTCATAAAACCAGTTCCCATGCATATGTTCATGCTTTCATCTGCAGAAGACATATCATCAGAGATTGGGATACAAGCGATGGGTGCCAGGTCATCACTAGGTCAGGCCAAGGTGCTCTATCCCACTGCTGAGCACTTCCCCTGACTGCCATCAGCATAATTGTGCTGTTGGTAGTGCTCCATGCTCAGGAAACTGGTTATCTAGGGATGGCATGTCCATAATGAAGACGGGATTTGTTCAACTGTGTATCTGGACCAATGAGGGGAACTAAAATGCTCCCTCAACATCCTGCAACACTTGAAAATGACTTTAATATGATCACAAATGGAATTTAATATGTATTGGGTCTTGGTGTGGAATTAGGAGCCCATTATTGCTGGTAGGTTTGAGAAATATTTCTCTCTCCCTACCAGTCTCAAGTTTTCCCATGGAGATCACTTCCTGCTGCCCACAATGGCATCATCACCATATCACCATCATCATCACCATCATACCCATCATCGCTGTCATCACTTTGATCATCACCACAGTTCCCTATCATATCTCATGCCTATCGTCATTATCATTACCACCATCATCATCATCATTATCACCATCACTATTATCACCACCATCACTATCATCACCCACCAATTCCCTCATCACCTTCATTACCATGATATAGCAATAATGGCAATAATGTCTCCTTTTATTGGAGATCTTGCTAGAAGATGTCTTGCGTGATATCATTTAACCAGCACACAAGGCATAGTAAGGATGGTGGAGAATGAGGATTAGCAAGATAACACATATGAATTACCTGAGCCACAGTAGACTCAGTTATAAAAGCTTTTAAAAATAATAAGTCCCTCAATCTGGGGAGCCTTGTAAGCTAAAATTGTGAAAGAAACCAAGTATGCCTTCTGTCAGTTTCTCCTTCACTTAAAGTACACACCATTTCCTCTACTGTCCACTAATTTATTTACCAATCATGACTTAACAATTGCTAAGCACTAGAAATTATTCTAAGCACTGCTAGACACATAATTCTGCCTAATGCTTCTGCCCACCCCAGTTAGTAGCTCCCACAGCAAGAAAGTTTAAGCTGCAGAGCATTTCAAAATCTACCTTTCCCAATTCAGTTATGTCAGAGCAAAAACTGGGGCCTGTAGGGACTCAGGGATGTGAGCTGTCTCTGGCAGAGATGGTCCCATACACAAGAGTACTAATCACCCTCCATCTGTGTGCGTTTTCACTGTGGCCCCAAAGTCCCACCTCTGTGGACCTTGGGGTCTCAGCCACCTTAAAAGGACTTCTCCATCTGGCTTTGCTTCAATTCAATCGCACACATTTACCGAGCCCCTCCGAAAGCAACATGTATGCCCGGTTCTGTCAGAAATGGGGGGAAGGGAATGGGGGGAAGGTACAGTCCTGCCCCGAGGAATTTTAAAATTTGGTTGGCAAAACAAGATATCCCTGCATGAAAATTTAAACACCACAAGAGAACAGCAAGAGAAGCCACAGAGCAGGCAGTGAATTATTACCATGCCAGCATCCACAGCCCCACCACATGCCAGTCACTCTGCATAAGCTTATGTCAATCCTGCCCATATCACCCCCAGATTCAGAAGATTCACCATCTCACTTCCTAGGAATGGGCCCTCCTCTCTTTGTCACTGCCTCCCCTACGCTGGCCACATTTCCTGTTGATGCTCAGAGACACACGATTCTTAACTCCAGGCTCTGTCTTCAACATAGAAGTGAAAGTGGCAAGGAAACAACATCCAGATGGTAGAACTCAGGGGAGGTTGGACAGGTATGATTCTCCCAGTCCCCATTCCCCAGCATCCTCAGTGAGAGCACAGAGCCAGTCCTGGCCAGTGTCTGTAGGTGGATGTAGTGAGTGTCCCTGCCAGCTAACGCACGAAGGAGCCACGGGACCACCTTGCTTGTTTTTCTTGTGGTTTGGCCATAACTGTAAAGACCATGTGATAATATGGAGGAAGCATGATGTAGACACACCAGATGGGGGACAGCTGTCCTGGGAAGTCCCCCAACCCACAGCAGACTCTGTGTGAATGAGAAGACAGCACTGCACCCTGGGGAGCTTTCTAGGTCCCGTTTAAAGACCACCTAGGAGATAAGTCTCTGAAGAGGCTGTTCTCAGCAGTGTGGTCTCCCCTTCACAGCCTCCCTTTCACAGCCTTTTTCAGATGACTGAAAAACAAATCAGGGCATCCAGAGCACCATCAGGTGCAGGCTGGGTAGCCCAGTGTGCTGCTCACATACCCTGGAAAGAACCTTCTCATGAAGAACAACCATAGAGAGACTGGTGCCCTGCAGAGACCACATAGGGAACTCCGCAGGGGCTGGGCCAGGCTCACAATTCAATTGCTGTCCCAAGTGTAATCCAGCAATTATTAGGTGCCAACTGTATACCTGGTGCTACTCTAAGCACTGAGGACCCAGGACCTAGAGTTCACACAGGAACAAGCAGGTAAAGCTGGTCTCCCCAGGACAGGGGTAATGGGGTCAGGCCCAGGGTCCTCCCTCCATCCTCTACAGAGGTGTCATGGAGAGGAGAGGCCAAAACTCCCACAGAGATAGTAACTTCAGATCTTGCCTCAGGACATAAAAGTGCAAAAGCTGCCGGGCTCGGTGGCTCAGCCTGTAATCCCATGCCTTGGGAGGCTGAGGTGAATGGATTGCCTGAGCCCGTGGGTTCAAGACCCGCCTGAGCAACTTGGCGAGACCTCATCTCTACAATAAATCAAAAATTAGCCGGGCGTGGTAGCGCGCGCCTGTAGTTCCAGCTACTTGGAAGGCTGAGGCGGAAGGATCGCCGGAGTCCAGCAGGTCGAGGCTGCGGTGGCCGGGAGCGGCCACTGCACTCCAGTCTGGGCGACAGAGTGAGACTCCAACTCAAACAAACAAAACAAAAAAACAAAAAAACAAACAAAAAAAAA
>CAUYQG010129083.1:0-12898 GCA_963574415.1 Tarsius wallacei
TTTTTTTTTTTTTTTTTTGAGTTGTAGTCTCACTCTGTCACCCAGACTGGAGTGCAGTGGCCGCTCCCGGCCACCGCAGCCTCGACCTGCTGGGCTCCGGCGATCCTTCCGCCTCAGCCTTCCAAGTAGCTGGAACTACAGGCGCGCACTACCACGCCCAGCTAATCTTTTGATTTTTATTGTAGAGATGAAGTCTTGCTTGCCCAGGCGGGTCTCGAACCCGTGGGCTCAGGCAATCCACTCACCTCAGCCTCCCAAAGGCGCGGGATTACAAGCTGAGCCACCGAGCCCGGCTACTCAACATATCTTGTCAAATATGGCACTCATCCTATATATGGTGCCTAATACAATTTATTGGTATGAGATGAGAAAGAAACTTCATTCTAAATGAAATTACAATGAGGTACATTTATTTATTCAGGAAATATATATTGTTCAATTGAAAGTTAGCCATCAGATATGTGAATACTGGTCACCTCTTTTAGGGTATTTAAAGTTAAGTGGAGGGGGCTGACACAAATTAATCAGGTGAATATATTAGCCACATAGTTACAAATAAACATGAGCGCTATAAAAGAAGTGGATCAGAGAGCTTTGAAAAAGGGTAATAGATGGGGTTACCTCAGATGGAGGGAAGATAGGTGTTAAAGCAAGCTTCCATATGAAGGAAATATTTATTTATTTACTTAGAAGGAAATATGTTAGATATGACCTCAGGGATGAAAAAATATCAGCCAAAGTGGGAGACAGAATATCTTAATAGAGGGAGCACCATGCCCAAATGTCAGCTGAGGAACTGATGAAAGGTCAGTATGGCAAGAATGAATAGTAGAAAGAAATGAAGAGTGAGAGGGCAGAGTGGCAGCACTAGTGCTGATCTACAGGCAGAAAGTGGGATTGTACATCCTGGCTCTCTTGCTACTAGACCTGGCCAGTGAGTTGTGAGCACAAGTGATGCATTGTAACTTTCCGGCCATTACTGAAAACAAGCAAGTAATGGATCATCAGATCACCTCTGTACTGAAGTAACCATCCACAAAACAAGGAGGAAAAGTGTTGGCACTCTGTGGGAGGAACCATTGTGTCTGAGTCAGTGTAGGCTGCTAAAACAAATTACTATAGACTAGGTGGCTTAGACAATTAACATTTATCTCACCGTTCTGTAGGCTGTGAAGTTCAAGATCAAGGTGCTGGCTGCTTCAGTATCTGGTGAGGGCACTCTTCCTGGTTTACAGATGGCTGTCTTATCATCATATACTCACATGGTGGGTAACAAAGAGAGGAAGCAGGCTTTCTGTTTTGTTGTTGTTTTATTTATTTTGTTTGTTTTTTAAATAAGGCACTAAGCTTGTTTATGAGTACTTTCTGCTCATGACTTAATTACCTCCCAAAGTCCCCACCTCCTAATATGTTCATATTTGGGGTTAGTAGTTCAATGTGTGAATATTATGCAAATATGCATTTCATAATACAAAGAGTCAGCAAGATGAAAAGTCTCTTTAAAAGGTTGAATTGGGAGATAAAACCATTTTGTGCAATATTGCATAAAGTTCTACTGTAGTGAGTGGTGGTGGTTAGGTAGGAGGAATCATACCTTAATGAGAAGGAAGAAAAAGTTATAGAGTAGTGCCTATGTCCTGATCAAATAATGTTTGTCAGACTTTAATTGACCCATAGAAATAAAGTAGCTGAGAAGACTTTTATTAGTCACTTTCCTGTGCACTGAGGAATTGTTTAGAATGATCTAAGGCCAGTGGTGTAGATTGTTTGTCAGCCTTGCCTGCCCCAAGAGCCTGTGGCCCTGTCAAGAAGGCAGCTGGACCCATCATTCGATACACCTGAGAGGCTGAAGATATGATACTGAACCTTCTCCCAGTAATGTCTTTGGGGGGATTTTGCACTTTGTAAACCCTCACTAAAGTCAGACCAATGGCATTAAATTGAACAGTGATCTTCAAGCTAGTATATTTGCCATGGGTTATAAAAAGGTACTACAAAGGGTACTCAATCATAGGTCGTTTTGAAAATATCCTTTTTAAACCCTCAATTAGCATGTGTTCCCTTTTTAAAACAGATCTTCCTGAGAACCAACCCAGACTGAGTTACAAGTTTTGCTTTTCCAACTCATCTTTTCATAATTTTTCCTCTCCTAGTTTACAAAAGCAATATTCACCTTCATCTCACCTCTAAATTTTCCAGTAGAAACCAATGGAATAATTGGAAATAAAGTTTTGATAGTGGTATTTAAAATGTGAATAAGTCTAATCATTGAGTAATAATTGCAAGAAGAGTGGTTATACTTTCTTTTCTTTTAACAAAACTGAAGGTGGACATACTGCAAGTATAAAGCTAATATCTATGAGAATAATTTTTGATATTATACCACAGTTTTTTAGCATGTTTCAAGATTTCAAGGAATTTAATGATATTGCTATAACAATTCCTTCCATTTCTATATGCTTATGTATATGTAGCACTTATTGTAGAACTAAAATATGGGAATAGACTTTGTGCTAAACTTTGTCTCATTCTGTCAATGAGATTATTAACTCACAAATAAATGAGCAGATTGAGAAATTCAAGACCATTCCTCTTATTAGATGGATTTCCAATAACATTTTATTTTTTATGATAAAAAGTTATTAAAACTTATAAGATGCTTTGAATAATTATATCCTGAACTATGTGAACATAATGATAAGCACACAAAAAATTTAATATTTAAAGCATTATAACAATGTAGTTTTTAAAAATTAAATACCAATTTCTATATTCTTATGTTGCTGAAAGTTATGGTAGGGCTATATAATGCTTTCATGGCTGAAATGTCTGACAAGTTTAATATCATTTTCTGAGGAAATGAAATGAAATTACATGTTTAAGAGGAAATATTTCCAAAATTAAATTTCTGGCTGTTAAGGAAGATTTTGTTCATATATTTTTTAAATGGATAATGAAGTATACCAAATTACCATGGCATTTAGATTTCATTAGATACATCTTTAGAAAATGATTTAACAATTTCATTTTAGCATATCAATTTTACAATTGGATAACTGATCCATTGCAAATATTTAAATCTATGACAAAAATTAGATATTGACCTGAAAATGTATGAGGAAATTGTATATAAAAATATTTCAGATAAATAAGACCCAAAAGTTTAAAGATCACTTGCATTGAGGTTACTTCTCAGGTGTGACCTCTTATTCTAGAAATTATTCTAGATTGCTGTCAATTACGGTTACTGTTTACACAAGTTTGATCACTAAGTATGTTTAGGGTACACAGACATTTAAGCCATGGAATTGGTAGCATAAGGTATTAGCAGGCAGCAATAATCTGTAGAGAATTATGTCCTTGAGGAGAAGTATTAACCTGTGGTCTTTGAATTTCTTGGGATTCAAATTTTGAAGAAATGTACTTGAAAAAGCAAATGTGGTTATCTAGGGGAGTACCTGCAGGAAACACTTAGGGAGAAAGTGATTCTGACCTTCCTGGTCAGAGTGAAGGCCCACTTTTCTGTGGAGAAGTTTACTGAAAAAAATGAGGAAAAGAAGAGAATATACACAATTTAGCATGAGAAATGGAGAAGAGCAGATTAAGAGGGAACGGAATTAATTTATGTTTTAAGTTGCAGGTAAAGTAAGAGCAGAAAAGGGAAAAAAATCAATTTAAATCCTAACAAAGGAAAAGGTGAACAGGTAGAATTCGTGGTAAAATGAAATATAATAAATTTGAAACAATAGATAAAGAGTTAGAAACAAATGGGACCAAAGGTTAGAAGTAAAATTAGAGCAGATAAAATACTAAGATAAAAGAGGAGACTCGTGTCATAAAAATAAGCATGTAAAAGATATTAAATTAGGGTTCAAGAAAAAGAAATTTAGAATTAAAGAATGTAAAAAAAATTAAGCTGAAAACTTTTATAAAATAAATAGCAAAAGAGTTGGAGGTGAAAGTTTGACAGAAAATGAAAAGGATAGAAAGCGAGAGTTCAGAGCATGGTGCTTTGTATTGAGTGGGCAGAGAACAATATGGCCCCCTTCTCTCTCTCTTTCTTCCAATGAGGCCTAGTAGCTTTTGCCAGCCATATTCCTTTAATATAAACAGCTGAGGCAAGGGAGTGGCTAAGCTTGTCCCCAAACAAGTAGCTATCCTGTATTTTAAGATTGTCCTAGAAAGTCTATTGAAGTGGAATATTCCTGCCTAGATAAACTTTAAAAACTCATGGTAGTAGCCACTTTATCTAGGCAACACTTGATAGGCCAATGTGGGAGGGAATGAGACTGACACATTTTGCATCACGTTCCTAGATGCACCTCTTTTAGCATGCCTCATTTGCCCATATAGACTTATCTCTAGAAGCCTGTAGAAAGAGAGATGCTGGAGAATAAAAGAAGGACCTGTAAACAGAGCAGAGCCCTGCTGGCCTATTCTCTGCCTTCAAATAGAAACAAGCTTATGCCCTCCAAGTTTTTATGCTTTTAGTTGATGAAGGAATTCCTTAGTATCACTCTGTTCATTCAGTGCAGCAGCAGTGAATGAGAATCTGAATCTTAGACTAGTACAAGTCCCAGGGCGTTCTGAAAGTTTATGCTACCAAATAAGAGAAAGGAAGTCATACTCCACTCCAAAGCTTGTGGAGTATGTGGGGAAGACAAGCAGGCAGTTGGCTGAATAGGACTGATGACATGTTTATGAGTTTTAACATTTTTTTTTAGAGAGTCAACTTTTCTTCTAGTGGCATTGCTTTCTAAAGCACAGGGTTTTCCCCCATTTTCCCATACCATATCCACTCTAGGAGTAGGAATTCTTTTCCAACTTAGGCCCTGCGATGCTGCTATATTAAAAGTTACTAGGACCATTGTCTTTTCCTACTATAATCTCTTGTCTGAGATGTTCACTAGTGATGAATAAATTTTAGTTAAAGCATAGATATGCATATCAAATAACCTGAAAGCTTGGATCATTTGCTTCAGAAACTGACTTCAGGTATGTCAAGGAATTTGATGCCACTGCCTTTTAGTGAGTATTTCTGGAATGTGATATCTGACAGTAATTTGTCAGATACCGTCCATGCTTTTTCTCAGAGGTACCTGTCTTGTAAGCATCATGCCATGTAGTATGTTTTTCTGGTAATTTTTTTTGTTCCTGGGAATTTTTTGTATTAAGACATATATTTCTAGAAGCAAAGACATGTCTGACTAAACTAAGCATTTATTTGGAAGTTAAAATATGAATGTGTGCATTTTTAGTAGCATGTCAGTGTTTTCCTGAAAAAATATCAGGAAAATATCAGAATCTGATGTGGGTAAGGAAACAGTTTCTTCTGTAACAACAGTGAAGAAGAAGGATCCTATGACTTTAGTACTAATATATTATTACTATTACTATAGTTCACAGAGAACTTTAAAAATTCACGGTATGGACCACATGTTATAAAGAGCAAATATTAATGTATATCACACAGTTTTACTGTGTGCATGCAAATGTTACCAGACCTTACAAAGCCTGTGAATACAAATGAGACCACATTATCACCTTTGCCCTAATTGCAGTATATCTTACCTCCCTATCTGCATGACTGATGCACCTGTCTATTCTCCTTCTCCCCCTGCCTCCTCTTCCTGTCAAAATCTCCTCCCATGATTTTTGAATGCCAGATATTTTATATGTGCTAAAGACAATGGCCTCCTTGCCATCCCTCATCCTAGTTCCTGTAGTTGCTGCCCTGTAGAAGATGGCTCTCTTGCCAGGCAGGGCCGCTTCCAAGTGGGGTTTGACAGCTTTGACTGCCAGTGATGCATTTGTCGTCTCTGATACTGATACATGTGAGGTGGTGGAGGAGTTGGCTCTCTTTTGAACTCCATATTGTATTTTGTCACCTGATCATAAAGCAGAACTGTTTTACTTAGAGGCCTTTTGTTTGTTTGTTTTTTTAGCATAATGACTTTATCATCTAACTGTAACCCCTTCTCCATTTGAACTAAAGACCAAACCATCATGCTAAGGGAATTTAAAGAAAAATAGGAAACACTGATACCCCGCCTCCCCCCTCCCCCCCACACACCCACTGTATTAGTCAGCTTGGGCTGCCATACAAAATACCATAGATTGGGTGCTTAAACGACAGAAATATAATTTTTTCATAATTCTGGAGGCTGATAGTCTGAGATCAGGGTGCTAGCATGTTCAGGTTCTGACTCTTTTCCGGGTTGCTAATGACTATTTTCTCAATGTGTCCTCACACAATGAATGAGACTGAACCCTGGTATCTCTTTCTCTTCTTCTCTTCTTAGAAGGGCACTTGCCTGATTGGATTAGGACTTTCCCGTTATGAACTCATTTAATCTTAATTATCTCCTAAAGACTCTGTCTCCAAATACAGTCACAATGAAAACCTTAATTTTCTTTTTGTTGTTGTGTTTTAACTTTTTAAATTTTTTTAATTTTAAAAGTGTGGGGTACATTTCAGGGTTAGGTATACAAATATTCACTGTGCAAGTACCCCTGTTGACGAGGTGTGCCCCCCTTCCCCAGGCAGATTTCTACTGCTGTCAATCCCGACTCCCCACCCTCCCTCCCCTCTGCAGTTTCCCGCTACAGTCAATCCTTTTCTTATAGTATTGTGGTGGTTGTTCAAGGTCCACTTATGAGTGAGAACATGTGATACTCAGTTCTTTGTTTCAGTGAAAGATCATTCAGTATTATAGACTCTAATTCCATCCAGGTTGCTGTGAAGTTCATGCTTTTCTTCTTCTTTATGGCTGCGTAATATTCCATTGTATATATGAACCACATTTTTTTTATCCAGTCCTCTTTTGATGGGCAGCACGGTTGGTTCCATGTTCTTGCTATTGTGAACAATGCTGCGATAAACATACGTGTGTAGGTATCTTTTTTCATAGAGTGATTTGAGTTTTTCTGGGTATATTCCCAGTAGGGGGATTGTGGGGTCGATTTTTGAACTTTTAGGAATTGCTATACTGGAAAACCTTAATTTTCTTTCTGAAATTCTTATATTCCTTTATGTGCCTCAGGAATCACACTTCTACCCAACTCTGTGATACAGCTTTCAACTGCCCATCGAGGAGATGTCTATGATTAGAGAGAGCTAAACCCATTTAATATCCTGGAGTTGTAGATAAAAAGCCCATATGTTTGGGCACTAATCAGACCTGATTCTGAATACTAGCTGACTTATTTTCTATCTGCCATACCTTGGCAAGCTATTTAACTTCTCTACGTTTCATTCTTTGGTAAAAGAGAGTTAATAAAGATTATCTAACCAAACTTGAAAATTAGAAGTAATAAAAGATGTGCATTCAGGATTATGCCTGAACATAGATTAGTGATTTGATATACGATGTTGAGATGATGATGATGATGATGGTAATGGTGTTGATCATTATAAGGATATCTGCTTAACTTAAGGAGAACTATGAGGTAATCAAAATTATAATTTGTTTCATTATTAGAAACTACTGCATCTGTAGGAAGAGGAATTTGGGAAAACTATACTACTAAATTGAATAGGCAATAAGGTACTAAAACTCTCAAAAGGTTGGGAATTGGAGTACGCTGAGACATAGTAAGAAGAGAGTGAAGTCAGCAACATGATGGGGTAGGAAGCCCTGGACTTTCCTTCCTAACACAAACACACCAATTCAGCAGCAATTTATGAACGAATTATATTCGTGAGAAATTAGAAACCAAATGAAATGTTATTGCACCCCAGGAGAATATGACACCAAACTCACCAAAGCCAGTAGGAAGATTCAGGGCACTCTCTTGATGGAGACTATGTTCTGATGCAGTGCCTTGTGATCAAAAATAGTCTCTGATTCCCCAGATTTACCCATAGCAGGGAAGGGGTATGCTCATGTGTCCAGCTATCTAACTTTTATTAGGGGGCTCCCCAGAGGACTATCTTATGTCTTGTCAGATTTGGGGTTCTGATGGGTCTGGCATAGTTTGGCTGCCCAGGGGAAAATGGAGACAGTGGTTTGGGCTTGAAGATACTGTTGATCCTTCTCTTTATCAGCGTGGATAAAAACTTCCAGCTCTCAGCTTCCCCTTGGGGAGGAAAAGAATTGATCTCTGCACGCAGTATCTTAACTTCTTCAGAACTGCCTCAAAGCTAGCATCTGTCTCACTGATCCTGGATCTCTGGTAGGTCTGCACAATCGAGTTACCTGCAGGACAACATAGACAGTGCCTTGGACTGGTAGATGCTACAGCTCCCTCACCTGACTCAGCACAGAGTGAGTAGACAAAAAACACAGCTGCCTGCTTCTCTCTGAGGAGGAAAACAATTGGTAGAAACCCCCAAAATATTTAAAATATGACCTAAATTGGTGATGATCCCCCTCCTATACAAGGTTAGTCCATGAAAACTGAGAAGATACCTTCTTTTTCTAGTGAGGAGATACTAACACAGAGAATCAAGGAATATAAATAATTAGGCAAAGATGTTTTAAACAAAGGAACAAGATAAACCTCCAGAAACTCACTAATGAAATGGAGTTATGTGATTTAACTGACAAAAAGTAAAAATAACTCTCATAAAGATGTCCACTAAAGTCCAAATAATAATGTTTGAACAAAGTGGGAATTTCAACAGAGATATAAAATATTTTTAAAGCACCAAACAAATAACATAGAGCTAAAAGAAAACACAATAACTGTACTGAAAAGTTCACTAAAGGAAGTTCAACAGCAGACTAGCTCAAGAAGAGAAAAAGATTATTGAGCTCAAAGATGGGACACTGGAAATAATTCAGTTAGAATAGCAAAAGAGGAAAAAAGAATGAAGAAAGTGTAAGGCTATCAAGGGACATCATCTAGAGAATATAAAGAACATTTCACTCAACAATAGCAAAATAGACATTCTTCTCAAGAATACAAGAATTTTTCTGTAGGATAGATTACATGTTAGTTCAAAAAATAAGGCTTAACAAATGTAAGAACATTTAAGAAGTCTGAAATCACATCAAGTATCTTTACTGACCACAATAAAATGACACAAGAAATCATGAAGAAAATCTGGAAAATGTACAAATATGTGGAAATTAAAGAACACACTATTGACCATTGAGTCAAAAAGAAATGAAAGAGAATAAAAAAAATCTCAAGAGTAATGAAAACAAAAAGAAAACATACTAAAGTTTGTGTGATGCAACTAAAACACTTGTAGGAGGGAAATTCATAGTGATAAATGTCTGCATTTAAAAAGAAGAAAGATCTTAAATAAACAATTAATTGTTATACCTCAAGGAACTAGAACAAGAATAACAAATGAAGGCCAAAGTAGGCAGAAAGAATTAACAAAGATTAGAAAAGAAATACATGAAATAGAAAATCCAGAAAGAACAGAGGAAAAAACACCCAGAATTTTAAAAAATATAAACCAAATTGAAGAATCTTTAGGTTATCTAAGCAAAGAATGACTCAAATAATTAAAACCAGAAATGAAAGAAGGAAAATTGCAAATTATGCCACAAAATAAGAAGGGATCATAAGAGAGAACTGTGAAAAATTATATGCCAACAAATTAGATAGCCTATTTCTAGACTCTAAACTCTAAAAGTTCAATTAAAAAACTCATAATTAATACATGAATATAACCAATTAAGACTAAATTATGAAAACATAGAGAATGAGCAGACCTATGACTTGCATGGAAATTGAAATAGTAATTTAAAAACTCCCAAGAAGGAAATGCTCAGGAGCAGGTGGCTTCACGGGTGAATTCTACCAAACATTTAATTAAAAATTAATACCAATCCTTCTCAAACTTTTCAAAAAATTGAAGAGGAGGGAACACTTTCAAATTCATTACTTTAATGCCAGTCAGGTAAAAATACAGCAAAAGTAAATTACAGGCTAGTATACCTGAAGAATATACATTCAAAAGTCCTCAGCCAGCCACTAGTATTGTTAGTCAACAACACATTGAAGAAATCATACACCATGACCCATTAGGATTTATACCTCAGATGTTAGAATACTTCAACATATGGAAATCAATGTGATATACCACATTAACAAAATAAAGGATAAAAACACATGATCATCTCAAGATACAGAAAAAGTGTTTGATAAAATTTCACATTTTTTGATAATAAAAACCTCTCACCAAACTAACAATAGAAGGAAAATACATCAACATAAGAAAGGTTAAATATGAAAAGCCCATGGCTAACATCATATTCAATGATTAAAAAACTAAAGTCTTTTCCTCTCAGATAAGAGAAAAGACAAGGATGCTCATTTCTAGTGAGCTAGAAGTCCTGCACTTTTTAAAAAGGTCTCTAAATTGTAAAGGAAGAAGTAAAATTGTCCCTGTTAGCAGATAATATGGCTGTCTATAGAAAACTCTAAGAGTTCAATTAAAAAACTCATAATTAATACATGAATTTAGAGAAGTCACAGAATACAAAATCAACATAAAATATTGGTTGTATTTCTGTACATTAACAACAAAGAACTATATGAAAGGAAATTAGGAAAACAATGCCATTTAAAATAGTGCCAAAAAGAAGTAGACAATGAATTCATGACCAAGTCCCCAAAAGCAAATGCTACAAAAGCTAAGATAGATGGATGGGATCTCCTCAAACTGAAAAGCTTTTGCAAAGCAAAAGAAACCATTAAGATAGTAAGGAGACAACCCATGGAATAGGGGAAAACAAACAAACAAACAATTTGCAAGTTATGCATCTGGCAAAGGCTTAGCATCCAGGATCTACAAGCATCTCAAATGAACTGAGAGGAAAAAACAACCCCATTAAAAAGTGGGCAAAAGGAAAGATAAGTTGAGAACCTAACAAATCACCTAAGGGAGTTGGAAAGAGAAGACCACCCAAATCCCAACTTTAGAAGAAGCATCCAAATCACCAAAATAAGAGCCCAAATATGGGACATAGAAGACAAAAATATCAAAGAAAACATCAACAAAACAAAAAGTTTGTTCTGTGAAAGAATTAACAAGGTGGATGAACCTCTAGCCAGAATGACCCAGAAAATGAGAGAAAAAGCCCAAATAAACACAATCAGAAATACAAAAGATCAAATGACAACTGACCCTGAAGAAATATAAAAGATGATCAGAGATTACTATGTACACCTATATGGAGACAGGCTTGATAACCTAAATGAAATGGAGGACTTTCTGACATCACACAACCTCCCCAGGTTGAAACAAGAAGACATTGAGACACGAAATAGATCAATAACAAACCAGGAAATTTACTCTGTCATGCGAAAACTACCTACAAAAAAAGCCCTGGACTGGATGGCTTTCCAGTCGAATTCTACAAAACCTACAAGAAGGAGCTGATACCAATCTTATTGAAAGTCTTCCAGGCAATTGAGAAAGATGGAATTCTTCCCAAATCATTTTACGAAGCTTATGTCACACTGATACCCAAGCCAGGTAAAGATCCAATAAAAAAAAAAGAATTACAGGCAAATATCCCTTATAAACATAGATGCAAAAATCCTTAACAAGATTCTAGCAAATTGGATCCAAAAACACATCTCAAAAAACATCCACCATGACCAAGTAGGCTTCATCCACAGGATGCAGGGCTGGTTCAACCTTCGCAAGACCACAAATTAAATACATCGACAGATGTAAAAACAAAAACCACATGATTATATCATGTGATACAGAAAAAGCTTTTGATAAAATCCAGCATCCCTTCTTGGTAAAAACCCCCAAACACCTAGGTATAGAAACCTCAAAATATTAAGTGCCATCTATGATAAACCCACAGCTAGCATATTGCTAAGTGGACAGAAACTGGAAACATTTCTCCTGAAAACTGGAACAAGAGAAGACTTCCCACCCCCTTGTTCAACATTGTGGTGGAAGTCCTAGCTTGGGCAGTTAGGCAAGAGAAGGAAATCAGGGGTATCCAAATAGGAAAAGAGGAAGTCAAGTTATCCCTTCTTGCTGATGATATGATTCTATACCTAGAAAATCCAAGAGAGTCTGTCAAAAACCTGCTTGCACTGATAAAGGACTTTGACAAGTCTCAGGGTACAAAATAAATGTGCAAAAGACAGTTGCATTCCTAGACCCCAACAACAAGCAGGCAGAGACCCAAATTAAAAGCACACAATTCCACTCACAATAGCCACACAAAAAATGAAATACCTAAGCATCTTCCTAACCAGAGAAATGAAAGACCTTTACAATAAGAACCACAAAACACTGCTCAAAGAAATCCAAGAAGACACAAACAAATGGAAAGATATTCCATGCTCATGGATAGGAAGAATCAACATTGTTAAGATGTCCATCCTACCGAAGACAATCTACAGATTCAATGCAATACCCATTAAATTACTAACATCATTCTTCTCAGACCTGGAAATGACAATTCAGAAACTCATATGGAAACATAAACGATCATGAATAATCAAAAAAATCCTTAGCAAAAGAAACAAAGCAGGAGATATCACACTTCAAACTTTACTATAAGGCTACAGTAATCAAAACAGCCTGGTATTGGTACAAGAACAGGCATATAGACCAATGGAACAGGATAGAGATTCCAGACAAAACCTCAATTTCTTAACCAACTCATCTTTGACCAAGCCTCCAACAACAACCACTTGGGAGAGGAGAACCTATTCAGTAAATGGTGCTGGGAAAACTGGCTGACCACATGCAGAAGATTGAAACAGGACCCCTCCTATCACCATACACAAAAATTAACCCTAAAAGGATCAAAGACCTAAGCGTAAAATCTCAAACTATGAGAATCTTAGAAAACACAGGAGACACCCTTATGGAAATTGGAACTGGCAACCAATTCCTGATCAGAACCCTAAGTGCCCATACCATAAGAAATAAGATAGACAAGTGGGACCTCATCAAACTAAC
>CAUYQG010129088.1:0-20337 GCA_963574415.1 Tarsius wallacei
CGACTGATGTGGTCTCTGTTGCCCAGGTGGGTCTCGAACCCGCGGGCTCAGGCAATCCACTCACCTCAGCCTCCCAAAGGCGCGGGATTACAGGCTGAGCCACCGAGCCCGGCTAAATCCTGTACTTCTAACAAGCTCCCAGATGATGCCCATCTCCTGGTCTGTGGATAACTCTGAGTGGAAAGGACTTACAGTATCACTATCCAGTAGAACTTTCTGCTATGATAGAAATGCTTTACTCTTTTTTTTTTTTGAGTTGGAGTCTCACTCTGTAACCCAGACTGGAGTGCAGTGGCTGCTCCTGGCCACCGCAGCCTCGACCTACTGGGCTTCGGCGATTCTTCCGCCTCAGCCTTCCAAGTAGCTGGAACTACAGGTGCGCGCTACCACACCCGGCTAATTTTTTGATTTATTGTAGAGATGAGATCTCTCCCAGTTGCCCAGGCAGATCTCGAACCCCCGGGTTCAGGCATTCCACTCACCTCAGCCTCCAAAGGCGTGGGATTACAGGCTGAGCCACCAAGCCCGGCTGAAATGCTTTACTCTTAACAAAATGTTTTCACAATTATTAGGTGATAGACTTACCACACCCAGCCTTTTTTTTTTTTTTTGAGTTGGAGTCTCGTTCTTGTTAACCCAGCTAGAGTACAGTGGCACATTCACGGCCACTGCAGCCTTGGCCTGCTGGGCTTAGGCGATCCTTCCGCCTCAGCCTTCCAAGTAGCTGGAACTACAGGCACGTGCCACCATGGCCGACTAATGTTTTTGATTTATTGTAGAGATGAGGTCTCACCAAGTTGCCCAGTCTGGTTTCGAACCCCCAGGCTCAGGCAGTCTTCTCGCCTCAGCCTCCAAAGGGCTTGGATTACAGGCTAAGCCATGGTACCTGGCCCCAGCTAATTTTTTGTAGAGATGAGGTCTGGCCAAGTTGCCCAGGCTGGTCTTAAACCCCTTGGCTCAGGCAATCCTCTCGCCTCTGCCTTCCAGAGTGTTGGGATTACAGGTGTGAGCCACCATGCCTGGCTAACATAGACCTCCTGACTACTGGTGTTCTTTCCATTGTATAACCTTGCCATCCAGGTGACACCATCTTCTCCCGAGCCAGAATCTTATTTTAGAACCTAGTGAGTAGTCTGGTGTGAATTTTATGGTGCAAGGAGAGAGGAAGTGGAGAGGTGTATATATTGGGGTCAATTTGTCCCTTTCCAGTGGTGGGGTCTGCTTCTAATATTTTACTAGATGACCTCAGGGCAAAGTACTCACTGATTTTGGGTCACCTTTTGGGTCACCACAGGAAACTCTTCAATATTTGTGCCTGAGCAGTGTCAAAAGGTGGGAGTCAATCCAGAATTGGAACCATGCATACAAATAAGGGTCTGAGAAAGAGCCATAAAGAAGTTGGGCTTTGCTGGGCAGGGTGGCTCACATCTGTAATCCCAACACTTTGGGAGGCTGAGGCAAGAGAAATACCTGAGCTCAGGAGTTCCAGACCAGCCTGAGCAACATGCTTAGACCTTGTCTCTACAAAAAATAAAAAAAATCAGGTCTGGCTGCAGTGGCTCATGCCTATAATCCCAGCACTTTGGGAGGCCGAGGTGAGAGGATTGCCTGAGCCCACAGGTTGGAGACCAGCCTGGGCAACTTGGCGAGACCTCATCTTTAGAGTAAGTCAAAAAATTAGCCTGGTGTAGTGGCACATGCCTGTAGTTCCAGCTACTTGGAAAGTTGAAGTGGAAGGATCGCCTGAGCCCAGCAGGTTGAGGCTGCAGTGGCTGTGAGCATGTCACTGCACTCCAGCCTGGGCGACAGAGTGAGACTCTGACTCAAAAAAAAAAGTTGGGCCGCCTGAGCTGGGAGAGGGAAGACTGAGGGACTTTGCATACAGGTATCTGCAAAGAGGATTTTTCAGAGGGTGAAACAAGAGGAACTGGTTTTGATATTTCAGCAGGAAGTCTGGAAGTTATGTAACAAAGCAGGTTGAGAGTCTGCCTTTTAGAAGCAGCCTCCACCTCTTGGAGGAGGAAAGCCGGTGGCACAGTGCTCTCTTCTACTGTAGTGGCTTCTCCCTCAGAGGCATAACCCTTAGTGGCTTCTCTGTTACCATGGCAATGATAGGGATTCCTGGTCTCAGAGAGTCCCACTTCCTTCTGGGAATTTAAAATAGACTGGTATATGCGAGCGATGGAGGGAAGGGGGGAATGGGCCATGAGTCCTGCCTTAGGACTTCTCATCAGGGGATGCTGGTACCTGGTGACCCGGCTTGGCAAGCTGAGACAATGCAGTGAAATCACGTTCTGGAACAGAATCCTTCATTGCCCTGTCTTCCAGTTGCTCTGACCCTCTGCCCTGCAGAGCATGCAGTCTGCATGTGCCCAGCAGAAGGCCCTCCTGTTTGAGCCCTGCTGTATTTGTCCTGTGTTGACAACATGACTACTCAGCCTCTAAGCTTGGTCACTCCACAGACACACTGGGGAACCAGCAGCAGCTCTTGGTTTCTTTGGAACAAAGCCCAGAGAAGTCCCTGGGGATCTGCATGACCAAAAGCTTATGCTTAACCCTTGGGTGACCTGCAGTCATGAGGGCATTAATTCTGCCCGCCCTTCCAGGAGTGGGAATGACTTGGCTTTAAACAGAGTGATTTCTGTTAGAATCCTTCAGCCCCCATGGGGTAGAAGGCATGGTGAAGGAAGAGGAGAAATCTTGGTTCATATTCGCCTTGAGCTGCACGACCTTGAGCCTGTTACTTTCAACCTATCTGATCCTCCATTTCCTCCCTCACTTATCAGAAGTCTAACTACACAGGTTAAGTTGTAAGGAGTACATGAGGTAGGAGTCAGTAAATCCTAGTGTTTCTGTTACCTCACCTCTTGGCGTTAGAACATGATCTTGGGACCCTGGATGACAGTTTTGAAGGGCTCAGAGAAGGCTGCCCTGCTGGACTCTGTGGGAGCAAGTGGCACATGGTGTTCCGGGCATCTCCTGGCTGCAGAACCCCCACCTCTAGTTCATTTTCCAGTCTGACCAACCCAATGACTTCTGTCTTATTTCCTAGCCACTGTTCTCTCTTCTGTCTCCATGCATTCCTCCTCATTCACACTGCTTTGTCCTGCAGGAAGCCTGTCCCAGTGATGTGCACCTTACTCATGCCTCACCTTGAAGCTGAGGTTTTCCCTCAGCCCTCAGGTACTTGGTTTGCAATATGGGTAGACCATACTTGAATGACAGGGATGCAGTCTGGCTCAGGGAGTCCCTGAAAGCCAGTCTTGTTTCCTCACTGATTTCCATGGAACAAAAGCTACCTGAAGCTTTCTGGTTGGGGAAGGTGGTTGAGGATGGTCTCTGATTAGACACTTGTGAGGTTTGCCATGGAACTGCTCGTATAGAAAGTTTTAGCCTCCTAGAATCGTTCCTGTGATCTGGCCACCTCCTTGCCCAGCCTTTAGGGATTTCTCCTAAAGCCTAGGGAACCCTTGTTTCTGACTTCCTGGAATTTATCTGTCCACTCTCCCTTTTTGGCTGAAAATTTCCATTATCTTACACAACAGGTGTGGGCTACATTGGAGCACATCACATAATTACTAAGTATATGTCTAATACATGAAGTCCTGTGATTTGACATTTTCTAAATGTGAAGCTCAAGCAAATGCTGATTTGATACAACTTTTACGTTAGTAGGCTTATTAATCTTGTTTGAAATTTTAGGCATTGGATACACTTAACATGAGGCCCACAGGCACATTCACCCTGCACTGGTTTCTTCCCTCTGTATCTTATATTTGTTTCCCAGAGCGTTACTGTGTCTCCCTGAAGAGACTGAGCTTCTGAAAGGCAGAGTCTATCTTCTCTGTTCCTTCTCTCCCTTCATTATCTAGGACTGAGGTTCCGATGTTGTGGTTTATGTGCTTAGGGTTGAAAGCACAAGGTCAAACATGTTCTCTACTTGTTCTGACTCTTCAGGGAAATGACTGAGCTCTCAGGTGCGTCTTGTCTGTCTTCTTGGAGTGAGTTATCTAATAACCAAAGAGGACTCTGACCTTTGGCCTGTTCCTGACTTTCTAACTCCTTTTACTGGAGGAAGGGGGGGGCGGTGTGCCCTGCGGTGTGCAGGCCCAACTTGCCGTCTTCCCCGCACTTTCTTCTAGTGCAGACTGCAGAAAGTACGTGTAAGTGTAGTGAGTGGGTCAGAGGAGCTCAGTGGGCCAGCACAGGAAACCAAAAATAAAACGAATCAGCTGGTAAATGGTGACAAGAGGCACCCTGCTGAGTACCAGGGGTGGCACTTCTCAGTGGGCCCGTGGGCATCAAAAATGGAGCACTCCCTTTCAGCCTTCTGGAACCTCCTAAGTGTCACTTAGTGACTTCCCATTACCCACTTAAAGGCCCTGCATCTTGCCAGGTGGTTGGTTTGTTCACAGCATCCTGAGTTCTGCCTGGGTAGGCCAGACAAGGAGAATGGTACCTGGCCAGGGTGGTGACACCAGGGCCCAGGCAGAGGATAGAAGATCCGTTAATCTGGGGATAGCAAGCTGAGGTGGGTGTGAAACAAGGAGAATCACTGAGATGACGAATGGTTTCTGAAGGTGGTAACCTGACTTGGGAAGGACTGGTCAAGGACAAAGATAGGGGCAGTATCCTGATCTGTGAAGAAAGACTTGGGTATTGACAGAGCCAGGCTGGGTAAAGTCTAAGCTTTGGGGAGGTGAGTATCCAGGGGATGAGGCCTCAGAATGGGGCTTCAGAGCCTAGCCAGGAGGGGAAAGTGCAAAGTTTTGGCCTCCTTCCTCACATTCCTCTGCCCTGCTTAAAATCCTAGGCTTTTGGGCACAATGGAGGACAAACGCAACATCCAGATCATTGAGTGGGAACATCTGGACAAGAAGAAGTTCTACGTGTTTGGTGTGGCGATGACAATGATGATCCGTGTCAGCGTCTACCCATTTACCCTCATCCGCACCCGGCTGCAGGTTCAGAAGGGCAAGAGCCTCTACCATGGGACATTCGATGCCTTCATCAAGATCTTGCGAGCGGATGGTGTGACTGGCCTCTACCGGGGGTTCCTGGTCAACACTTTTACTCTCATCTCTGGCCAGTGCTATGTCACCACTTATGAGCTTACCCGGAAGTTTGTAGCTGACTACAGCCAGAGCAACACAGTCAAATCACTGGTGGCTGGTGGCTCGGCCTCCCTTGTGGCTCAGAGTATCACAGTGCCCATTGATGTGGTCTCCCAGCACCTGATGATGCAGCGCAAGGGTGAGAAAATGGGCCGCTTCCAGGTGCGGGGGAACCTGGAGGGACAAGGGGTAGTTGCCTTTGGCCAAACCAAGGACATCATCAGACAGATCCTGCGGGCTGATGGGCTTCGAGGCTTCTATCGAGGCTACGTGGCTTCACTGCTTACCTATATCCCAAACAGTGCTGTCTGGTGGCCCTTCTATCACTTCTACGCAGGTAAGCAGGGGCCAGGAAGGTGGGATTACTGGGAGAGCTGAGACTGGTACTCTGTGCACACTGGTATGGTGGTGAGATTGAATGGGTCATTCATTCAGCAAACATTTAAATCCAAGAGAATTCGAAGATGTATAAAATGTGGTTCTTGCCTTCAAGGAGCTTATTCTATAGTTGGGAGAAGCTGACAGGTAAAATAGATGACTAAACAGTACAGTGTATGCTCTAGGTGCATTGGAATCAACTTAGATTACAGCAATATTGGTAGAACATTGGAATGTGGGGGAGGACAAAAGCCGTGGGATGTTTGGGATTTGAAGATGAAATTCATGAATAATAGTTTTACTTTTTTTTTTGAGTTGGAGTTTCCCTCTGTCTCCCAGGCTGGAGTGCAGTGGCACATTCACGGCCACCCCAATGTGGACCTGCTGGGCTTTGGCGATCCTTCTGTCTCAGTCTTCCAAGTAGCCAGAACTACAGGTGTGAGCTACCATGCCCAACTAATTTTTTTATTTATTGTAGAGACAAGGCCTCAGCAAGTTGCCCGGGCTGGTCTCAAACATGCAGGCTCAGGCAGTCCTCTCACCTCAGCCTCCCAAAGTGCTGGGATTATAGGTGTGAGCCACCGTGCCTGACCCAACAGTTTACTTTTTAAGTATTTCCCAGAAATGGGAATTACTATGCCAAAATATAAGATTTTTGAGGGCTTCCAGACACAGTGCCAGATTGCCTTCTGAACAGGCAGAGTGTGTTGTGAAGAGTGGGACTTCAGTATGCCTGCTATCCTGGGACATCCACCCATAGCTTTTAGTAACTCTAAACTTCTGTTAGGTCAGTCTGTGCTTGTAGCTTCCCTGGTTTCTGTTGCTAGCTCCTACCACTTGGCAGTGGGCATTCTGTCCCATCGCATCTGGAACTTTTCTGACCAGTTTGTGATGACTTCCTAACCTGCAATCACTGTTCTCTGTGGCACTGTACTTTGCTGGTGCTCTGTCTGATTATACTTTCTTTTTTTACTAGCTCTGTTTCTTCTATTTAGCACAATCTGGAGTATTTGGTATAAGTCAGCTTCCTGAATTCCACTCTTGAACCCTTGATGTTAAAAAAAAAAGCTTCCCAGGAAATGTGAGCATTTTTTCTGAAGCCTTCCTTTAGCTTTCTCTCTTCAGTTGTTTTATTTACAATTAGGGCTGCAGTTTTCTAATAAGTCCAACATCTCTATTTCCATTCCAAGAGTAACCTGTACAGAGCTTTGGATAGCCATTCTGACTACTGGACCTCTTGACCTAGAAGACATCAACTTATGTCTGAAATTTTATTCAATTAACTTTTTTTTTTTGAGTTGGAGTCTCACTCTTGTTGGCCAGGTTGGAATGCAGTGGCATACTCACGGCCACCGCAGCTTCGACCTGCTGGGCTCAGGCGATCCTTCTGCCTCAGCCTTCCAAGTAGCTGGAACTATAGATGCACTTCACTATGCCCGGCTAGTTTTTGTGATTTACTGTAGAAATGAGGTTTCACCAAGTTGCCCAAGCTGGTCTTGAACCCCCTGGCTCAGGCAATCCTCTCGCCTCAGTCTCCCAAAGTGCTGGGATTACAGGCTGAGCCACCGCACCTGGCCTCAATTAACTATTCTTCATCCCAAGCTGGCTGTCCATTCTGACTTACTTTCATCTGTCAGTGGCCTTTTTATTCTCCAGATCACTGAGACTGAAAACTTGGGGATTGTGCTTGACCCCTCCCTCTTCCCTGTCCCCACATTTAGTCCTGGTGACTCTAGAATGTCTCTCCCAACTTAAAAATTTAAAAAAAAATTTTTTTTCTTTTATAGGCCAGGTGAGGTAGCTTATACCTGTAATTCCAGCACTTTGAGAGGCAGAGGGGAGAGGACTGCCTGAGCTTAGGGGTTTGAGACCAGCCTGAGCAACACAGCAAGACCCTGTCTCTACAATAAGTCAAAAAATTAGCCAGGCATGGTAGCCCATGTCTATGGTTCTGGAAGGCTGAGACTGAAGGATCACCTGAGCCCAGCAGCTGGGCAACAGAGTGAGACTCCAACTCAAAAAAAAAAAAAGCAAAAGAGGTTGGGCGCAGTGGCTCACACCTATAATCCCGGCACTTTGGGAAGCCACGGTGAGAGGACTGCCTAAGCCCATGGGCTCAAGACCAGCCTGGACAACTTGGCGAGACCTCATCTCTACAATAAATTAAAAAAAAAAATTAGCCAGGCATGGTGGTGAGTGCCTGTAGTTCCAGCTACTTGGAAGTTTAAGGCGGAAGGATCACCTGAGCCCAGCAGGTTGAGGCTGCAGTAGCCAGGAGTGCCACTGCCCTCCAGCCTGGGCAACATTGTGAGACTTCAACTCAAAAAAAAAAAAGAAAGAAAAAGAAAAAAATGTTCTTTCTCTTAAACGTAATGGCTATAATCCAATATGATCTCCCAACTTTTTATTCATCCTACTCCTTCCCTGGAAACCATGTCTCTGTCACCACCCTTCAGACTGCTTTATCAGCCTTCTGGCTGGTCTCTCCAAGATCTCTTCCCATCTGTCGCACATATCTCTAATGTATTAACTTTTTAGGCTCTAGTTATCATGTTTATCAGCTTCCACTTCTTACTGAATATAATTCAAACTCTTCAGATTGGTTTCAACCTCCCTTTACAATAAAATCTGCTTATCCCGAGTATGTCAGTCTGTGTTGCGGCCTGGCCAGACAGTGTACAATTCCTCAACCATGCATCATCTCTCCTACCTCTGTACTTTGTTCATGCCATCCCTCTGCCTAGATAGGTGCCTTCCAGGTTCACTTATCCCTAGCGAAATCAAGACCTGCCTTAAGCTCTCCTTATTGCCGCCTCTTTTATCCTCTCCATGTGACCCTTAACCCAGAAGTGATCTTTCCCTCTTTTCAGCCCTTGAACCTTTCTTCAGGCAGTTGTGACATTTTCCTTGATGTTATTTGTGTGTGCCTTGTCTCTGCTACATGGAAAAGTTCTTGGCAGGGGGAGGAAGCTAACATTTATTGAATGCCCACATGTGCCAGGCTACATTCCTATCTCACAACAACTCTGTGTTATGCATATTCTATAAGAACAGGGACCATGTCTGCTTTTATTCACTATCATATATCCTGACACCTGGCTCAGGGTCTGGTGAATCTTAAGTGCTCAGTAGATACTGAATTAGTACACTGGTCCTTACCACTCCCTTTTGCTTAAAATCTAGCAGTGCTGCCTTATGGACATCTAGAATATAATCCACTTTCCTTCCCAAGGTCTACACAGTTCTGTTGCTTTGGCCCCTGCTTGTTTCTCCAGCCCCACCGTGGGCCCCTCTCCCTTTCCTCACTCTGGTCCATCCTCATGGCTCTTCTCTCAGTTCTTGGCACACGGCAAGCTCTGTTCTTGCCTCAAGGCCTTTGTAGGTAATATTCTTTCTGCCTGGGACACTTTTCCCTTGTTCTTTGTGTGACTGGTTCCTTCTTATGTTTCTGGCCTCAGCTTATATGTCACCTTTGCGAGGAGGACTTCTTTAACTACCCTGTTGGAAAGAAGGCTCTTCCTATAATATTTCAGCACCTTGTTTCTTTCTTAGCACTTATCATAATTTGTAATTGGTTTACCCCCAACTCCCATCTCCTTAATTAGAAAAAAAGTTTCATGAAGGGATTTCCCTGTCTACTTCTGTTTATTTCCAATGCTTATAACAGTGCCTGGCATCTAGTAAGCATCAAATAAGTATTCATTTATATTATTATTTTTTTAGACAGGGGCTCAGTCTGTCACCTAGGCTGGAGTGCAGTGGCATGATCACGGCTCACTACAGCCTTGAGTTCCTGGACTCAAACAATCCTCCCACCTCAACTTCCTGAGTAGCTAGGACTATAGGCATGTGCCACTACACCTGGCTAATTTTTTCTTCTTTTAATTTTTTGTAGAGATAGGGTCTCATTTTGTTGCCCAGGGTGGTCTCAAACTCCTGGCATCAAGTGATCTTCCTACCTTGGCCTCCCAAAGCACTGCACTTGGCATTTATTTATTTATATTTTTCCCCCACCCTCGAATTTGGCATTTATATTACTTATCCAAAGCCATTTGGCTAGGAGAAACTTAAACCAAGTTGGCCTGGGTTTATCTTCTGCCTTATAGACAAGAAGTTCTTACGAGTGTTTGTTGAATGAATAATAGAGAAAGAAAGACATGGGACTCTTTCTTTCACCTCTTACCTTTGTGTTTTCATCATCTTCCTAAGCCCCAGGAAAATGGCATATGTGCATGATTGGAATTTGGAACCTGGATCCCGCTGCAGCTTGCGGGCCTGGGGGCCAGTATAGACAGGCCCAAGGAGGCAGGCAGTGCCAGTCCAGATGCTACATTCTAATGATTGCAAAATGTCCTCTTCTCAGAAGAAACAGGATACCCAAGAGGTGGAGTCACCAGTTCACTTTTGTATGCTGATTCTGGGGAAGAAAGTGGTTAGAAACTGGGGAAGAGGTGGTTCTGGGAGGGCTTAAGGAATTCTGCCATGTCTGCTGGGACTTAGAAACCCTCACTTCTGCTCTGCCAACCTCCACCTTCCTACCATTCCCTGGCCACAAACTACCAACACTAGGAGCAGGAGAAAAAGTTCTTAAAGTTATGACAACTAAACTGTAAAAGATAAAATCTTAAATGACTTACCTCTGGATCTCATCTACTATTCTTTCCCTTTTCATCCTGCTCCACACTATTGGACTTGCTACCCCCAAATACTTGCTGTATGCTCCTGCCTCGGGGCCTTTGCATAGGATGCTGTTCCTTGCTTGGAAACCTCTTCCCACAGATCCATGTGGCTTGCATTGTCTTCAGGTCTTTGTCCAAATTCAGCTTCTTGGAGTGGGCTTCCATGACTACCTTGTTTAAAATGGCAACCAAGCTGGCACAATGGTTCATGCCTGTAATCTCAGCATTTTGGGAGGCCGAGGCAGGAGGATCATTGAGGCCAGGAGTTTAAGATCACACAGTAAGACTGCGTCTCTACACACACAAAAAATTTGTTTGTTAATGACAACTCTTTCACCCCCTACCTTTGGCATTCCCTATCTCCCTTTCCTGCTTTATTTCTATCTGTTGCACACACCTTCTGACATAGCTATATATTTTACTTTTTATCTATCTATTGTATGTCTTCTCCCACTAGAATATAAATTTCCTGAGGGCAGAAATGTGAGGCTCTTTTATTCACTGTTAAATCCTCAGTACCCAGGGTGACCAGCTCATGGTAGTCACCCAATAAATCTTTGTTGAATAAATGAATGAACTCTTGTCTTTCTTTTAAGTTAGGAAGCAGGATTTATTGAGGACAAAAAAGCTCCCACAGTGGGAAGGGACCCAAAGGGGTTACTCCAAACTCTTGCCTTTTACCTCCAGAGACAGTCAAGCAAAAAATTCAGGTGTAGGTGGACTTCCCAGTAGCACAGGGAATGGGTGAATTTGGATACCCTTTCACCTTCATTAGCATTTGGAAAAATGAGTTTTTCTTGCTACAGGCTGGAGAGGAGTTCTCAGAGGATGGCTTTCTATTTACTTATATATATATTTTGAGTTAGAGTCTCACTCGGTCGCCCAAGCTGGAATGCAGTGGCATGCTCACGGCCTCCCTGGCATTGACCTGCTGGGCTCTGGGGATCCTTCTGCCTCAGCCTTCCAAGTAGCTGGGACTACAGGCGTGCACTATCATGCCCGGCTAATTTTTTTTTTTTTTTTTTTGAGATGGAGTCTCACTCTGTCGCCCAGGCTGGTTGGTGTGCAGTAGCACGCTGATGGCCACTGCAGCCTTGACCTACTGGGCTCAGGTGATCCTTCAGCCTCAGCCTTCCAAGTAGCTGGAACTACAGGCACGTGCCACCATGCCTGGCTAATTTTCTGATTTATTGTAGAGATGAGGTCACACCAAGTTGCCCAGGCTGGTCTCAAACCCGTGGGCTCAGGCAATCCTCTCACCTTAGCCTCTCAAAGTGCTGGGATTATAGGCATGGCTTAATTTTTTATTTATTGTAGAGACAAGGTCTCACTAAGTTGCCTGGGCTGGTCTTGAACCCGCAGGCTCAGGCAATCTACTTGCCTTGGCCTCCCAAAGGGCTGGGATTACAGGCTGAGCCACTGAGCCTGGCTAATATTGCTATTTAAAAAAATATTCACATGGTTCAAAATTCGATAGAAAAGGGCATGCATTATGTGTAAGATGTTCCTCATTCACCACAGTCACCCAGGCCCCTTCTGCAGATAGAGCGTCACCAGTTTTTCAGTTGCTTAATGTATATATAAGCAAATATTTAGTCTGTGAGTTGGGAAGAACAAAGAAGCATAAGGTTTTTATATCAAGAAGGATTTTCTGTCCATCAGATGAAAGGAGTCAGCAAGCAAAGCAGTTTTGAAATCCCCTTTTCCAGAGAACTCTTGTTTAAGTGGGTGATGTCACCAAGATGACTTCTGGAAGGGGCCTGAGATTTATTTTTTTATTTTATTTTGATTAGAAGTCTCACTCCATCGCCCAGGTTGGAGTGCAGTGACATACTCGTGGTCACTGCAGCCTCAACCTGCTGGGCTCAGGTGGTTCTTCCGAATCAGCCTTCCAAGTAGCTGGAGCCACAGGCACACGCCACCACACCCGGCTAATTTTCTTTTTTTAGTCAGAGTGTCACTCTGTTGCCCAGGCTGGAGTGCAGTGGCATGCTCACAGCCACTGCAGTCTCGACCTGCTGGCTCAAGTGATCCTTCTGCTCAGCCTTCTAAGTAGCTGGAACTACAGGTGTGTGCCACCATGCACAGCTAATTTTTTAAAATTTATTGTAGAGACGAGGTCTCGCCAAGTGGCCCAGACTGGTCTTGAATGCCTGGGCTTGCCTTGGCCTCCCAAAGTGCTGGGATTACAGGTGTGAGCTACCGCGCCCAGCTAGGGGCCTGAAATTTATACTGTCATTTTTTGTCAGGTACAGAAAGAAGCAGAAAAAAGAAAGGATAGGAGATACAGGTCCAAGGTAGTGAAGACGGAGTGTCTGTCATGTCAGGAAGGTGAACTGGTGGAGGCAGCGAGCACAGTGAGGGCAGACGGGTGGTACTGCATGTCTTGAGGCATTGTCTTTCCCTGGATTCCAGAGCAGCTCTCCTACCTGTGTCCTAAGGAGTGCCCTCACATTGTCTTTCAAGCCATCTCGGGACCCCTGGCTGCAGCCACTGCCTCCATCCTCACCAATCCCATGGATGTCATCCGAACCCGTGTGCAGGTAAGACTGGCCTCCTCCTCCACCCTCTTCGGATCAGCTACTAGAAGCATGATCTTCAGGCCCCTGGCATTCCCCTGACCTCTGTGTCATGCCTTCTAGTTGAGTCAGCCTTTTTGTGATGATCCAAGCCCCTCGATGTACTTAACAATTACAGAAACCAGAGAGCACATGGAAGCATCTGGAATGCGTCTCTCACTGTCTGCTACCCTGCGGCTTTACTCCATTGCAGCCTGTACTCCATCCAATGCCCATGCCTCCAGGAAATCCTACTGGTGTCTTCCAGCTTTTACTGGAGTTCTATTCCATAGCCTATTAGCAGTCTGTCAACTGTCCTTTCCTTTTTTTTGTAGGTTTGTGGTTATTCGCAATACTGATTTCAGTTAATTTAATGTCTATCTGGTTTCTACACTAGGCCATGAGCTCTCAACAGATTATGAGAGTGGCTGTTCTTAAATAGGTTTCACAGATTGTACTGTGTGGACTCAGCAAAAATGGGACAAAGCCCTCAGTGGTGCCATCCAGAAATTATAGTTCCTATCTTTAATCTGCTTAAGGACAGTTACACAGCAGCTAGACCAAGGAAATAAAATCAGTGAGGATGACATATAATATGCAAATGGTAGGTTCTGCTGGAGAAGGTTTTAGATGGAGAGCATGGAGGATTTTAATGTCTGATTTGGGTAACTTGAGAAGTTACTTGAGAATCAAAGGAAAGTGGTGATGATGAGAAGAGGAAAGGAAAATAACCTTAACAGGTTGGGGATAAATCAGCTTCCCTGGTACCAGGATGTTAGTGGGGTGAGATGGGTAATCAATATAGCTATTTTAATCCCTAGGAAAGGGTGCCTCCCATACTTGAAAATGAATACTTTGGCATCTGGTTGGTTTGCAGATAAGGTTCAGGTTCAGTGCCCAGTGCCCAGGTTCAGTCCCCATTCTTTCCTGAACCTTGCCCTGGGTATTCTAGGAGGAGATTCAAGGGAAAGGATAGGTCTCTACTTCGAGGACCTTCCAGGCTGAGGGCCAGAGACATAGCTGAGAAAGCCCTTGACATGGCTGTGGTTAAGTGAAAGGGTGAGGAGAGCGAAGGGAGTGTGGAGTAGGATGCTGAAGGAGATGGGGCAGACCAGGGAGATGTTCTTAGTTATGGCTGGATACCTTGTCAAGGTCTTACCATATAGGGGGAGGTAAAAGCAAGGAATATGTTGCTGGGCATGACTCATGTCTATAATCCTTGCATTTTGGGAGGCTGAGGGGGTGGACTGCTTGAGCCCAGGAGTTCGAGACCAGCTTGGTCAACATAGTGAGATCTCTTCTCTACAAAAAAATAAAATACAAAATTAGCTGGGTGTGGTACTGTGTGCCTGTTGTCCCAGCTATTAAGGATGCTGAGGTGGAAGGATTGCCTGAGCCCAGGAGGTTGATACTGTCATGAGCTGTGATCTTTATGATCGTGCCACTGTACTCCAGCCTGGGGAACAGAGTGAGGCCCCAACAAAAACAAGAAACCCCCTAAAACAAGGAACATGTGTTTCCTGCATTGGCTGAGGGGCTGAATGGGGTGGTCTTAAGGTGTAATTTGGAGGGGCTGTGTGGAGAAGAGGAAAAGAGAAGAGATTCCTGCCTTGGCCAGGCTTCCAGTATGATAGGAAAGATGCCTCTATTCATTTACAGGAGAATGAGAGATGACACAGGTGGAAGGGAGGTTCTAGCCCTGGGGCTTCAGAGGGATTGAGATGATCACAATCAAAATCAGGGACTGGCAGAGCTGCAGAGGACCTTAGAGGAGATTTAATACAAAGACTCAGCTATGTAGCTTATCTAATGATATTAGTAATAGCTAACATTTATCAAACACTATCTACTACCACTGTTAAAATTTGAGTATTCGTTTTTGCTCATAACAGCCTTTTGGTGCAGGTATCACTGTTTCAAATTTAAGGAAAGTTAAAGTATATTACACAAGGTTATACTGTTAGTAAGTTGAGCAGAATTCAAATCCAGACATTCTGGCACCAGAGCTCATAGTAAATCATTGTGGTACACTGTCCCTCAGAAGTAGAGTCCATCCTTTCTGATTTCCAAGTCTACTTCTCCCCAATTAAGCCTAGGCAGAGGGAGATTTGAGCAGAGGCTTCGACTACGAACAATGGTCCTCCTCTGTGTTGACTCTTCCAGGTCGAGGGCAAGAACTCCATCATCCTGACCTTCAGACAGCTGATGGCAGAAGAAGGGCCATGGGGCCTCATGAAGGGCCTCTCGGCCAGAATCATCTCAGCCACACCATCCACCATTGTCATTGTGGTGGGCTATGAGAGCCTCAAGAAACTCAGCCTCCGACCTGAGCTGGTGGACTCGAGACACTGGTAACCAGTGGCAGGGAGAGAAGCCTGCTGTTTCCCACACTACTTTGGGCTGGGGGCAGAGTGGGGAGGATAGCACCCTGTCCAAATGTGCCCACTGCGTACCCAGCCCCACCCTGGGCCATGCAGCCTGTCTGGATAGGGACAGAGAACTCTGAACTGCTCTTGCTAAAGAGACCCCATGCCTGGTCCCTTGCCCTCACTTTTTAATTCTCTTGCTGAGCTGGGCTCCGTCACCCAGTTCCTGTACTCAGTACTGGCCTAAGGACCCCACTTCCAGTCTGCTACCCCTTCTTCTGGCTTCCCTTCTCCATCTGTGTCCCTGAGAAGAGCTGTACACAGGGCTTGCTTTCTATTGCTGATTCTTCCTCTTGGGTTTTCAGTCCAGACTCCAAGCAGCTGCCATTAGCCCTTTACCTCTTCATCTCTTAGGCTTGCTTACTTTTATTTTGGGACTCAGCTGCCCACCAGACTACTCTGCTTTTCCCTGCCACTTGGGGCTAGGATGCCAGGTACTTCTGCACAGGGAGCAGGAGCAGCAGAAGCCTCTGGTTCTCCAGAGCACTTGTCCCCCTCTTGGGAGGAGTTACTAGGTTGGGGAGAAATGTTGATACTTTATTTTGTGTGTATTTTTTTTTTTTTAACATCTGTGAGCTAGGTTATTAGTCCTGCTGAAGCACCAATCCTGCTGTCAGAGCCACCCTTTCCTCAGACAGGTGCAAAAATGTAGCTTTCTCCTCAACCCCAGTTCCCTATTCCTTCAGTCCCAGTAATCATAGGACATATAAGCTGTTGGCTTACCCCTGGCCCAGAGGACTGTGGTGGGCACAGTTCTAAGTAGATCAGGCCGTCTGGGGGGCATTGGACTTGGAGCATCACCCCAAAAAGTCAGGTTGAGAGAGTAGTTGATATGGAAGGTGACATGATGCGTGTTCCCCAGCTCATCTCCCCAGGTTAGCTGAGCCATGCCTAGGACAGGACAGGGGACGTTCTCAGTCCTGGGCAGCCATGACACACACGTGTATACCCCAATCACTCAGACTCAGAGCAACAGGTATTGTCTCACAATGGGAGCATCTAAGATGTGGAACTGTTTGTTTTTCTTCTCCCTGGATGTGAAGTCATCCCAGTCATGGCACCTTGTGGAGGGACGCTGGGAAGAGAATAAAGAGCAGTTCAGGAGGTCACCCAATACCAAGACCACTGCATCCACCAGCCTGATACTGCCAAGACTATCTGATGCCCTCCTCAGGAACTAGGAGATGAACGCTCCTTCCCTGCCTCGTCCTCCCTACTCCCACCCCCAGCCTATGCTGCAAGCAGAGAACTGCAGCAGATGGAAGGAGAAGGCGGCACGTCAGACCCTGCACTTCTGAGACATGTGGCTTGGATGAGCCTCTAAACCTTCTTATTGGTCCCACCCCCGGGAGAGGCTATGGTGCCAATGTGAAAGGTGCTAGCTACCTGAAGCCTTGCAATTTCTTATGGCTGCCACACTTTAGTCCACCCCTGCCAGAATACAATCTGAAAACCGTCTTTCTCTACCTTCACCACCACCACTGTCCATCTCAGTCCTGTGAGGGTTTCTTCCTCCTCTCACTTATCTTCAGTCTGAGTTTTGTTTGTCCTTTCTACACTTTCTAAGAGTGACCTAGGTTCTATCCACAAAGGGTTTGGCCCACAGATCGTTCTAAATCTTCCTCTGCCCGCCCACCTCTCTACCCTAAGAACCACCGATATGACGGAAGGGCATGTCCTGTCTCTTCAGGTTCACCCTAGAGAGGCCTTGGGAGGTTGCTTTTCTCAGCTCCCCCTTTCCTCTTCCTGGAAACACATCTTCAATCCTTCCTCACTATGGCAGAGGGGGAGAGCATCACCGACGGGAGATGGGACCCTGCCTCCCGTGCCTTTCCTCCTGTTTTACTATCTTGTACAGTATTTCACAGCCCTTCACACCTCTCCCTCTCAGACACAGTTTTAAAGGATGTGTATAATCAAAGGGACCCTGGCCCGCACTTTCCCATCTAAAACTTTAGGGACTGGGATTGGGTTTGATTAAAACATACCTTGGAGGGGATGGACTTCCATTTTCCCAAAGCAGCTGGGATTTTTGGTGTGTGGCTTGGTAACCACTAGAAGGAGCTTACAGGTCGAGCCAGGAGACCCGACTGGCGACATGAGGAAAAGGGGTATTAAAATGGACTCTTGTGAATATTAACAGTGAGTAGTCACTGTGGCGCTGTACGAAGTCTCTGACGTGTAATTAAAAGTTTTTATCGAGCCCCGAGCCTCGGCTTTGCTTATTTGCCCGCGTAGCAGCGACACATCTTCGCCTTACTCATCTCAGCGTCCCACCGCCCCACCTCCGGCAACTGCCCTCCAGCATCTGGCTCGGTGATGGACGTTCCGCCGGTTCCAATGGGAGGCGCCCGATACGGGAGCGGCCAATCCGGGGCCTCGGGGGGCGGGGCAGCCGAGCCAGTGAGATTTGGCGGTTCTACTTCAACATGGCCGAAGGGAGCAGCTTCAGTGTAGGCGGCGGCAGTGATGAAAAAGGGCACAAGGGGTTGTCTCCAGAACCTGTGCCACCCGGCACTGCTATTTCGAGGGTGAAGCTTCTCGACACCATGGTGGACACTTTTCTCCAGAAGCTGGTCGCCGCCGGGAGGTAAGTGGAGGGGGCAGTGAGGACAATGAGGTGGAAGAGAGGGAACGAAGAGAGGGTTTGGCGCCTGGAAAAGTTCAGGTCCCGCGAGATCAGGACCGCGTCGGCGGGCGGTGCGGTCACGTGAGTCTCGGGGCGGAGCCTGCTTGGGGCCGCGCTGCGGGTTTGGGGGTTGTGGCCGTGGCAGTGTGCTCAGACAGCGCTGTGAAATCCAGAGCTTCGAGAAGCCAGGGGATATTTACCAACGCGGATCACCTGTCGCCGACTCGGGACAATTAGCTGCTCCTTCCTGCGGCAGCCTCGTTTCGACTGACGTTTCAAGCGGTTGAAAGGAAAGCTAGCGCCTTTGCAAATTAGGTTAGGGAGTCAATCCTGGCTCGCCACGATATGATACTTGACCGCCCTGTGCCTGGGCGGCCCCTCTTCGTCCAATGGCAGCAATAGTGCCTTTCTCACAGGGTCCTTTTGAGAATTACACGTAAGGCGCCCAGGGCAGAGTCTGCCACGTAGAAAGCTTTGGGAGCTATCACGGAGATAATGTGGTCGTCCCTGGGAGGTTGCGTGGACTAAATCCATTACCATAAAAAGAAACATTTTCCTGCCTTGACTTTTACTTTATTTATTTATTTATTTGAGTTGAAGTATCACTCTGGCGCCCAGGTTGCAGTGGCACACTTACATGGCCACCGCAGCCTTGACCTGCTGTGCTCAGGCGAACCTTCTGCCTCAGCCTTCAAAGTAGCTGGAACTACAGGCGCGTGCCACCATGCCCGGTTAATTTTTTGATTTATCGTAGAGACGAGCTCTCATCAAGTTGCCTAGGCTGGTCTCGAACCCCTGGACTCAGACAATCCTCTTGCCTCTGCCTCCCAAAATGTTGGGAGTACAGGCGTGAGCCACCCCACGCGGCTGATGCGTTGGTTTTTTTGTTTTGTTTTGTTTTTGCATTGGAGTCTCACTCTGTCGCCCAGACTGGAGTGCAATGGCCGCTCTCGGCCACTGCAGCCTCCACCCATTGGGCTCTGGCGATCCTTCCGCCTCAGCCTTCCGGAATTACAGGCACGCGCTACCATGCCCGGCTGATTTTTTGATTTATAGTAGAGATGAGGTCTCGCCAAGTTGCCCAGGCAGGTCTCGAACCCGCGGGCTTGGGCAATCCACTCACCTCAGCCTCCCAAAGCACGGGATTACAGGCTGAGCCACTGAGCCCTGCTGCTGCGTTGGTTTTTAAAGGAAGAGTTTTGCCTGTGAGTCTGCCACCCCAGGATATCAGTGCTGAAATACTTGGACATATGCTCTCCTCCATCTAGCCCTCAGCATCCCCACATCCCC
The DNA here is from genome assembly GCA_963574415.1 of Tarsius wallacei. Lineage (NCBI taxonomy): Eukaryota > Metazoa > Chordata > Mammalia > Primates > Tarsiidae > Tarsius > Tarsius wallacei. The sequence continues at coordinate 19,075 of CAUYQG010129088.1, forward strand.
AGTTCTTTGGCCTCATCAAAACTCTGTCTTCTCCCAGTCTCCATCCTTCCTGGCTTCACTACTTACCTTTCCTACATAGACCTTATAATTTGTCTCTTCACTCACTACTGGCAGATATTCACATGTCTACGTCAGGTGCTGGGACTCCCATCAAGTAGACAAGACCTCTGGCTTCTTGGAGCTTGCATTCAATGGGCATTCAATGGTGCTTGCATTCACACGGCAACAAAATTGTGCAGAGCATGGTAAGGTAATGAACAGGTGATAGGCTAGAGCACACTGGACGGGATGCTTAGGGAAGCCTCCTCGCAGGAGATGACTTTTTTTTTTAGTTGAAGTCTCACTCTGTGGCCCAGGCTGGAGTGCAGTGGCACATCATGGCTACTGTAGCCTTCACCTGTTGGGTTCAGGCGATTCTTCTGCCTCAACTTTCCAAGTAGCTGGAACTACAGGTGTGTGACCCCATGCCTCGATAATTTTTTGAAATTTTTTGATTGTAGAGATGAGGTCTTGCCAAGCTGCCCAGGCTGGTCTCGAACCCCTGGGCTCAGGCAATCCACTCATCTTTGCCTCTCAAAGTGTTGGGATTACAGGCATAAGCCACCGTACCTGGCTTGAAGAGGTGACTTTTGAACTGAAACTTGAAGAGTGGGAAGAAATCAGCTTTTTCAAGAACTAGAGAAATAACTTATATGCAAAGGGGAAAACTTATACAAAGGCCCTGAGGTGATCAGATATTTTAGGAACCAGCAGAAGCCTTCCTGGCTACAGCATAGTGATCAGAGGGAGGGTAAAATGGACAGATGCTGGAGAGACAGGTGACAACCTTATCATGTAATGCCTAGTTTGCCATAATAATATATCTGGAAGGCCGAGTGTGGTGGCTCACGCCTATAATCCCAGCACTTTGGGATTATATATATTATATGACCAGGTAAGGTCTCATTTTTTTTTTCCCTGGAGTTGGAGTCTCACTCTGTCGCCCAGGCTAGAGTACAGTGACATGCTCAGGGCTACCGCAGCCTCAACCGGTTGGGCTCTGGTGATCCTGCCGCTTCAGCCTTCCAAGCAGCTGGAACTGTAGGCACACACCACCACACTTGGCTAATTTTTTGATTTATTGTAGAGATGCTGTTCTTTACTGGGCAAGTTTTCTTCTGGGAACATCTTATCTGAATTATCACAGTCTAAAGAATGTCTAGTGATAAACCTTATCAAAGCAGGAGATACATAAAGGACACAAGAAAGTTTTTTTCTATTTTT
>CAUYQG010129092.1:0-44235 GCA_963574415.1 Tarsius wallacei
GCCACCACAGCCTCGACCTGCTGGCCTCAGGTGATCCTTCCACCTTAGCCTTCCAAGTAGCTAGAAATACAGGTGTGCACCACCACCCCGGCTTTTATTTATTTATTTATTTATTTATTTATTTATTTATAGAAAGCAAGATTTATTGAGAGGACAGAAATGCTCCCACAGTGGGAGGGGACTCGAAGGGGTTGCCCCTATTTATTTATTTTTGAGTTGGAGTCTCACTCTGTCACCCAGGCTGGAGTGCAGTGGCACGTTCACGGCCACCACAATCTTGACCCGCTGGGCTCAGGAGATCCTTCCATCTCAGCCTTCCAAGTAGCTGGAACCACAGGCATGCACTACCACGCCTGGATGATTTATTGGTTTATTGTAGAGACAAAGTCTCACCAAGTTGCCCAGGCTGCTCTCGAACCCCTAAGCTCAGGCAATTCTCTCTTCACAGCCTCCAAAAGTGCTGGAATTACAGGTTTGAGCCACCATGCCTGGCTTAACCTTCTTATTTACTGTAGAGACAATCACCAAGTTGCCCAGGCTGGTTTCGAACCCCTGGACTCGGGCAATCCTCTTGCTGCCACCTTCCAAAGTGCTGGGATTACAGGCGTGAGTCACTGTGCCTGGCCAACATATTCTTTCTTTTTTTTTTTTTTGAGTTGGAGTCTCATTCCGTCGCCCAGACTGGAGTGCAGTGACTGCTCCCGGCCACCGCAGCCTCGACCTGCTGGGCTCCTGCGATCCTTCCGCCTCAGCCTTCCGAGTAGCTGGAATTACAGGCGCGCATTACCACGCCCAGCTAATTTTTTGATTTATTGTAGAAATGAGGTCTCGCTTGCCCAGGCGGGTCTCGAACCCGCAGGCTCAGGTAATCCACTAACCTCAGCCTCCCAAGGCGTGGGATTACAGGCTGAGCCACCGAGCCCAGCTCATTTTATCTTTTTTTAAAAAGTAAATGAGCTGTCTATTAAGTATCTTCCTCCCTTTCCTTTCCCCCTAAAATACCCAAAACATTGACATGGAAATTCTCATTATCTGTTGCTGTGTAACAACCTGCACGAAAATCTTGAATTCTAAAGCAATTTATGACTCTCTCTCAAATTCTGTGGGTTGATGGAGGATAACTGTCATTTGGGGTATTTTATAGTTTTGTTCAGATGGTGGCTGGGAATGGAGTCATATAAAGGCTTGACTTGGCTGGACATTCATGATGGCATTCATGATGACAATGCACATGATGGTTTTGGCTGAGCACTCAGCTGGGGTGATTGACCAGAGCACCTACATGTGGTGTCTCCATGTGGTTCGGGGTCTGACAGCATGGCAGTTTGCTTCCAAGAGGAGATGGCATGTGCCAATAATAAATAGTCCAAGATGCCTGGGCAGAAGCTGCAAGACTTCTTAAGATCTACCATAGGAATATCACTTTTGTCATCTTCCTTCAGGTCAGCCCAAATTCAAGAGGAGGAAAATTAAACTCTTTTGAATTTAATGAGCAGTACATATGTACATGGAAGAAAGCCAGTGAGGAAGTTATCTTGGAGAATATCTACCTCATTTTTATGTATATAACTCTTGAATTGCTCCCCAGTTACTAGGACAGGAAGCCCAAACTCCCTAGAATATCACACAGAGACATTTCAGGGTCTGCAACATCAATTTCTCCAATGTCCTTTCTTTTCACTCTTAGCATCTCACAATTATTGTTCATAAATCTCTCCATCCTACCTCTGCCATAGACCTTAATGGCTATTTTCTCTACCCACCTTAAAATTCTACTCACCCTTCTTGGCCAACTCCTACATCATCCCACCATGCTTTTTCTTTTTTTTGAGAGAGAGAAAGAGAGAGACACGGTCTTGTTCTGTCACTAAGATGGAGTGCGGTGGCACAATCCCAGCTCACATCAGCTTCACAAGTAGCTGTAGCTACGGACATGCTCCATCGTGCCCAGCTACCTATTTTGATTTTCTTATTTTAGTTAATGTGCCTTGTTGTGTTGCCCAAACTGGTCTCAAACTCCTGGCCTCAAGTGATTGTCCCCCCTCGGCCTCCCAAAGTGCTGGGATTACAGGTGTAAGTTACTGCGCTTGGCCTACCTCCTACTTTATGCTTTAAGACTGCTTAGTACCATATCCTCCAGGAAGATCTCTTGAAATTCCAGCTTGGATTAAGCGAACCAGCCTGTGGGTTCCTATTGCACCCTGAATGCACTGACCATAATACTTGTCATCATTCTTGTGTTGATATTATCTATCCATGCTTCTCTTTCCCCTCACACCCCCAGATGTGAAGGCAGGAACTCTGCCCCGTCCATCTTTGTTCCTTTGGTGCACTTTGGTGTGGTGGCTTTGTCAAGTGTTGACTTGCCTAGACAGAACTACACTTCCCAGAATTCTCTCCTCTGCATATCTCTCTGGTTAGAGTGGGCCACAAAAGAGACTCCTGTGGAAAATTCAGAGGGCAGAGGTTGAGCAGTAGCCTTGTTGTTGCTCACATACATGTGTCACTTGTTGCCGGCTCATCTTTTTCGGGAGGGGCAGCAGCCAAGCCTGCAACGGCTCCTTTTTCCCCTGCATCCTGCTTTGGTCTCTTTGAATCCTGGGCCGGTTCTGTGATGAAGGGCACCAGCACTTCCTGCAGGACACCCACAACATCAAAGTCAGAGATAACACGAATCAACATGAGTTTTAGTCCTCATGCTTGTGGGCTCCAGCTTGTCTTTGCTTCCCCACTGCCTGCCTTGTGGACAACATTCTTACAGAGACTGTTTAGTCAGCACCCACGGCTTTAGAAGGTAAAAATGCCCGTGACAGACACACACACATACACACACACACAATGTGTTTATATACACACACACAAGCTTGGGTATGTATGTAAATGAGTTTGTATAGATGTGTATATGTAGATTTGACATGCAAATGTAATACCCGCATTTACTCCCAGTAGGTCTGCTTATCTGATTGTACTGACTAAGACCAGTGAGGAGGGCTCATCAGGCCAAATTTGAGACCTGTCAAAACAGTGGAAAATCATCAGTTTTCTAATAGCCACCGCTGTAATAATATTACAAACTAACCACATCTCCATGCTACCTCTTTACCATCCCACAGGACAGTGTAGAAGTTAATAGTCCCTGGAGTCACAGAGGCTGAGTTCAAGGATGACTCCACCACTTTCTAGCCATTGTTCACTGGACAAACTCTAAACCTCGGTTTCTTCATCTGTAAAATGAAGGAAACAATTGTGTCTGCCATATGGGTTTATGGAAGATTAAGTGATAATACACTTGAATGTGCATGTGTATGTGACTAACACGAAATTAAAGTTCAAACCAAGTTAACAAATATTAACTGTATAAAATGCATAACTATTTGTAGATGGCACATTTGTCCCCACCATGATTTGTATTCTATTGATTTACATTTATACTCACAATTCATAAACTGTGTTTATGTTATTGAAGTGCAGAGTTTACAAGGTACTGTCGAGGTAATGAATATAAATATTTTGAAATCGTCCATAGTTATTTATGGGTTAAAGAGTTTGCAATAATAAAATGTCAGACACATTAATAAGATATAATAGTAGATCAAAATGATATAGTCTACTCATGTTGATTGTGTAAACTCAGAATTATGTAAACCTTTCATTTCTTTTGCTCTTTTAGAAATTTTCCTTTGGACTTAGAGTTTTAAATTCTTCCTGCTTTAGAAACTGAATCAATCCATGTATTTAAAACTGCTTGGTAAATGACAAACCATACATTTGACTGCCTTTTCCATTTTAGCGTTTTAGAGAGCTGTTTAAGAAGGTGACCATGGCTGTGGCATTCAGAATCAGTTTAAACATTGATCTATCTAGAAGTCTTCCAAGTCCTGCTGAAATCTTAAAATGAGGAAGTTATCACATTTTTTAGAAGTCCTGTTGGCTCTCAGGGCCGGGGCATACAGGAATGAGAGAATGACTTGCAATGATTTGACTTTTCTATTCATGTCGTATTTTGGAAATATTTAATTTTTCTGAGCTCTCTTTGTTTATGAATTGAAAATGCTTTTGTTTATTAAGCTAATTAAATTATTTTAAGAACATAAACAATGCGAGATAAGGGACTCAAACATTGTGAGCCTCTCTGTCTCTCTCTGTGCTAACAAACAGCCAGTGTCATAATAAAACAAGTACATTTCTAAATAAGGCAAAAACGCCCGGGTCCTGTCTGATAGAGCAAGAAGCCAGACACAGTGTCCTACTGTTTCTCCTGCCCCTGATGCACACTGAGAATCTCATGAAACCCAGTATTATGTGATGGAGACCAAAGGTTAGTTTCCAGACGACAAAAGACAATGCCCTTGATGTTGGTTTATCACTCTCAGTGACTGGGGAAGGCTCTTGATTGTGAGAATTCAAAGTAGGACCTTCCCATATCTGCCTTATAGATGGTAATTGTGTTCTATAGAATAGGTAAACGATTTGCATTTATTTTTAAGCAAACAAAACTTTAGTTTAAACATGTTATATACTTCAGTTATGAGATTAAGCAAAGCCAAAGCCTTGGCCACTCCTCTTTCAACCCCCTTGAATGAGCTCCCTGGGAACCTTTGGAACATTGCCTTAAAGATAATACATGGGATGAAAATTCTTGCATTTCTCAAAACCGCTCCCTGAAGAACTCAACGTGATATTCTTAAGGCTCAGGAAGATGAAGAGTATATCTTAGGCCAGAGACAGAATATGCCCATTACCAGTGTTGGGCATGGTAAAGGGTATCACCCTGGCCTTTTACAGTCCCTGGATTCTGGCACCCATCTGGCACAAGGGGCTTCCTCCAAGACTGTCTCCTGAAGGATACAGCTCACCAAGGGCAAGGCTCAGAGGGCCTGGTGCACTCTTGTTTCTCCTTTGCTTCTATCTTCCACCTTCCCATACTCAGACCTCCTTCCATTACCTGAATCATCACAGCTCCTATGAATTCCCAGGAAGCATTTTGGTTAAGAAGAGTCCAGGTGCGCCTAGAAGTTGGGCGAGTCAACATTTTTAGAGATGTGAAGGGAACTACTACTTGAGTTCCCACCTTGAAACATGCATCATCTAGGGTCAAAGAGAAAGTGGATACAGTGAGAGTATGTTCTCTGCTTTTGAGGAACTCATGGTCTCATTGGAAAGGCAGCATGTGCTAACTTGTGCTATGGATTTGTCTTGAGAGCAAATGCCGTGTCCATTTCAGAAGAGCTGGGTGCAAGAGTAGGGTTCTAACCACTCCTGGGATCACTGGCCATTGTGATCATCCTGCACAAACCACAGTGCAGCCTGGTCTTCTTAAGTTTCTAAGTAAATTTCAAGGATCCAAGGAAACTTCTGTAACATGATCTCAAAAATTTGGAGATGAAAGGTGATGGTTTTCTGTTCTTACAGGGCCAAGTGGCAGGAAGCAACGTCACAGGACATGGGACTTCCTCTTCAGTGAAATCCACTTGTTGCTGTTTGCTTCCTGCTGTCCTCAGAGTTTTATCAGTGTTTTGTGGAGGAGAATGAGAGGAAATGTGCTTTATTGTGTCTGAGCCTCAACAATGAATTGATGAAGAACCAGCAGGGTTCTTGGTGTTCGATTTTTGTTCTTGCCTTCCATGAGGTTCGTTGCTGCTACTGCAAATGGTAACATTGACCACAAATACAATCTCTAATGAGTTAATTGTGGCCAGTAAGACCAGCATCCATGTACCGGCTAGTATTGTTGTGAGAGGCTGCATTGCGGGAGAAACACCCTGAGTTGTGGCATGCAGGTAACTAGTTCTGCCACTGTAACAACACACCTGCTCATACCGTGCTGAGTGTTCAGTAGTTTTTGACCAAAAACGGCATGACCCCCATGCCCCACCCTCCCTGTTTACCTGATCTCACCCCAAGCAACTTTTCTTTTGTTTCCCCGGATGAAAAGAATCCTCAAAGGGAAATGTGTTGCCAGTGTGAAAAAGGTGCCACAAAAAACGGCAGATGCACTAAAAGGCATACAAATTGATAAGTTCAGAAACCATTCGAGCAGTGGAAAACGCGTCTCGACAGGTATATTGCATCAAATGGAGAGTACTTTGAAGGTGACTGAAGTCTATACATGTAAGAATAAATACACGATTTTTAATAAATAAATTATGGTTTGGGGGGCTTCTCTCTTGTATGTATATAGTTATAGAGCTCATTCTTTTCATGCGTGGTCAAGTGATTTTTTTTATAATGGATATTCACAACTTTTCAAAGTTACTCCACATTCACTGCTGTGCATACTAGTGCAAAACCACATTTATTGTGCTTTCTCAGTTCTTCATCAGAAACCCTTTTTGGGGGACACAAATATTGTGTGTCTTTCACTCTCTTTTTTAAAACAGTTAAAGCAGGCACTCATTTAAGAAGATCATCCAGGTAAGAGAGAGGAGAGGCTCCCATGAGGGATGGTTAGGGGCCGCTTTCCAGGGTTGTCTTTGATGTTCGGCTCAGCTATCTCCCCGAGGAAGTTCCATTTTCTTCTTTCTGACGCTGCCCCAATCGCAACCCCACCCTGTCCCCCGTCCCCACCCTCCGGCATGGGGAGCAGCACCGTCCTGGGGAAGGGGAGAGAAAAGGAGGGGAGACGGTGAGCCCAGCCACTCCAAACTTTCCCAGCCCCACTCCTCCACCTGATGGGGATACATTCGCCCCGCCTCACCCTGTGCCTCCTCCTCCCTTTTCCCCTGTGCTCCCAAGAGGATGGTTTCCATGTGCTGCTTCTCTGCAATCTTTCTTTCTGTTGAGGTCTTTTCTAATGAAACCAAAGTCCTAGAGGGATTGTGGGGGAACGGGGGTCCACAAAGTTCCACGTTTACGAAGAAGAAGGGGAGTGCTGGTGGGCTGGGTATGAGGCCCACAGAGATGGGGGGGGGGAAAGCCCCTGCCTCAGTCACCTCAGGCTACCCTAACAGAATACCACAAACTGGGCGGCTTATAAGCAACAGAAGTTTATGTCTCACAGCTCTGGAGGCTGGGAAGTTCAAGATCAAGGCAACAGCAGATTCAGTGTCTGGTGATGGCCTGCTTCCTGGTTCATAGATGGCGCATTTCCTGGTGTCCTCACATGGTGGAAGGGGTGGGGCAGCCCTCTGGAGCCTCTTTTATAGGGCACTGATTCCATTCATGAGAGCTCCACTGTCATGGCCTAATCACCTCCCAAAGGCTCCCTCCTAATGCCACCACATTGGGGATTAGGTTTCGACATACACATCTTGGGGTGAGGGGATGCAAACATTCAGACCATAGCAACAGCCTCCTCATCTCCAAAGCCTTCCTCAGTGACAACCCTTAGTTTCAGAGGAATTCTGGGGCAGAGATGAGGGGGCACACTGTGAGCTGTTGTGTTGTTTCTCAGAGGTTTAAGAGGTGTGGCAGCAGCTGTGGTTGGAAATAAGAGGAGCTAATGGTGACAAGAAGGTACCTGAGGAAAAGAAATGGGGCTCAAATGATAAGGTGTCTCCAAGGGTTTCTATTAGAACCCCCACCTTCTTGAAACACGTGGTCTATGCCATTCAGTCTTCCCATTGCAGCTCTTTATCCATACTCAATCCCTGCCTTCCCATGCTCTAATCTCTCCTGGTCTCTATTAAGAGGGTGCCTCTTCCCCAAGAAAAGGGAACTGTTGGGTGTTTTAGACTGTGAAGCCCTTTACAGCTCCTCACAACACCGGATTTTTCAGGTATCGCAGAAAGACAGTCTGGGGTCAGCCAGAGGCAGACATTCCTAATGGGATCGAGAGAAAGGTTTAAAACTGGCATCAAACCACCCCATAAGACAACCCCATCCAAGAGGGAAGGGGAGGCCACTTAAATGTCAGAATGCCCTCCTTCGACTCCAGAGCCTGCCCAGAAAGTTCGGGGCGCCACCTGCTTGTGTGAGAGGCTTCTGTGCTCCCTGGGAAGCCCCCGGGACCCTCCTGTTCCCATCTGCTTGCTGCGGCACTAATGAAGAAATTCTATTGCCAGGCGTGCTTGGAGGAATAACTCATGAAACAGATTGTAAAGCCCGGTCCATGACTTGCTCTCTTGAGGCCTGGCACTTACGTCTCTTTTTCCACTGGCACAGACCGAGCTGGAGGCCAGGCCTTGCCGCCTGAACCTCGCTGGCAAGGCCTTGTTCCCCGTCCCCCCAGTTCTTAAGCTCTGCCCACAGCCCTCAGTGGGTGGAACTGGGCTTGACACTGAGGTGGCACATAGGAGACCATCCTTGCTACATGTTCAAAGTGGGAAATCGCTTGAGTTGGTGTGCCCTACCCAGGAGGTTCCAAGGTAAAACACCGGCCTATCCCTGGTTGCGAACCTGTTTCTCCTCCTGACTCCTCCACCAGCTTCAGACTATGTTTTTCCTCTCTCTCTCTCTCTCTCTCTCTCCACATTTTTCCCCGGGCAGCGTCTGAATTTCATCGAGCGGACATTTCCTGCTGGCAGGGGGATGGGACACCAGCCAGCTTGTTCCCACCCTTCACGCCAGGCTGTAGCTGCAGCTGGGATGACTTCATGACTCTGAAATGGCCGTGGGGCTGGGGAACAGGGCTGGGATTGTATTCATGGGGTGGAAGGTAGCAAGTGTGAAAGAAACCCGTGTCAGACTCGACCTCTTGTCAAATCCATTTTTAAAAATTGCTTTTATCTCCAGCAAGGACTCCTCGACTGCCTTCAATGGCCCTTCAATGGCGGCAACCTGGGAAACCGTTCTCCTCAACCCCGACTGCCAGGGGCAGTGTGGAGGGAGTGTGAAATACTCAACCGCCTTTAGGTGGGTTTTTAAGTTTTAGGGGAAATAGTGAAATTTTGCATTTGATTCCCAAAATGAGCCCAAGTCAGCTGTGAGCAGGTTGGCTGAAGCAGTAATGAAGAGATGGCCCTGTTTCTCCTGTTGGCTTGTCCTCCTTCCCAGGGAAAAGTCTGGCCCAGAGATGCGGCCACAAGCCTGCCCCTCACCCAGCCTTGCTCCACCAGAGTCTAGAACAGAAGATATTGTCGCCAAGGTACCATGTAACTTGCTTATCAAGCGGCCCGACCTTCCACTGTGGTGACAATGGACCTAGACTGTCTAGATGAGAGAAACATGTGGACCCGGGTTGTTAGACATAACCGTGTGCAGGGTGGCATTGTTTGTGATGGTGATAAATCGTAATTGCCTAAAATGTCTATCAACAAGGGAATAGATAAAATGTGTGGTAGTCAAATAATGGAATTATGCAGAATAGTTAAAAAATAAACAAACAAGAGCTAGTTGAACCAGCCTGAGATAAAGCTCAGTGAAAGAAAAAAAAAATTTAAACAATTTGCAGAATGATAACCACAGTATGAAACCATTTAGGTAAGAAAAGAATGAAGGAGAGAGATAAAGTAGAAAGGAAAAAAATGAAGAAAACCTCATGAAGCAAAGCATCTCTCTCTCTCTCTCTCTGTCTCTCTCTCTCTCTCTCTCTCTCTCTCTCTCTCACACACACACACACACACACACACACACACACACACACGATCCAAAAACCTAACTCCCCAAACCCCAAACTATCATGGGGAAGGTCTGAAAGATGGAAATCGGAGAAGATGGCCAAAGCTACCTTTGAGTCAATCTTCTAATATTTAAGAGGAGAATGAATTCACTTATTTCTTATGTAACTAAAAATTCATTACAAAATAAGGGAAAATGAGGTGTTAGTGGTTTACAAACTTCATCCATCCAGAGTTAGCAGCTGTGGAGCTTTGCGTTTGACCTGTTTGTTAATAATGAATGGTTTCAGTTCTTTTTTCCCCCTTCACTGAGATGTAGCAAATTGATATGATTAAAAGGGTGAGACAAGGTGCGTGTTCATAAATCAACAGGTGACTGCGCTAAGGAACCCTCAAGAGGGCCCTTTCCCAAGCAGTTACCCTGTCATAGGCGGCTTTGCTGAGCCGCAGGGCCACCATCCTGTCAGGCTAAACTCGAGCTGCAGCATTTATCACCTTAATTGCACCGTTTAGAGGGGGTAGGGCACAGGCACGAGGCAGACCTGATCTATTGCACAGAGTCCTGCCATCTCCCTTTGTACCTGCCACTTGGAAAATCTTGCAGGTGGACATAAATCAGCTGTGCAAGCACCATGTTGAAAATTCACTTTATTTGGAGGGTCAGGTAAGTGAATCATTCAGCTAAGAATTCTGCAAATCCACAGACAGTGATTCTATAGACAGAGGTTTTCAGATAGGAGGTGCACTTGTGTAGAATAAATAATATAAATTTTAAAGATAATAAAAAACACTCTTTTATTAAAAGAGAACGCTTGAAATTAGGAAATCAATGGTAAACGTTAAGAAATATTTTATAGTTGAGCGCAGTGGCTCATACCTATAACCCCTGCACTTTGGGAGGCAGAGGCGAGAGGATTGTCTGAGCCCAGGGGTTCAAGACCAGCCTGGGCAACTTGGCGAGACCTCGTTTCTACAATAATAATAATAATAATAATAACAAAAAGAAATAGCTTGCTATGTTTTAGAATCAGTATGACTAACATTTGTGATTTTCAAAAATAATACTTTCCCTAAGTATTTTCATTATAGTCTCATAGAAAACTCAGTAGTTAAGAAAAGTATAAACAACAAAATTAAAAGCAGACAAAAATAAAGCAGTGAGTAACTCTTGGTGGTTGAGCTATAGGTGTTTTCTTCTAGATTTTTCTTTATTAATATAACAAAGTCTCCACCCTACTGGTGATATTATTTGTAGCCTGTTTTATAGTAGCGTTACTAATATGTGAGAGTCCACCACCCGAGAAATTTTCCTTGTGCCTCTTTCTGGTCAGTTTCTTACCCAACCTAGACTGTGGTGGACACTGGTCTAATTTCTATCACTATAGTGTTGCCTTTTCCAGAATGTCATATAAATGGCATCATATGGTGTGTGGCCTTTTGTGACTTTGTTTCTTTCATTTGTTATAATACTTTTAAGATTCTTCTATGGTATTGCAAATATCAGAAGCCAAGAGCTCTTCTCTAATTGCTAAATAGAACTCCATTACATGGGTGTATCACAATTTGCTTATAGATTTATCATTTTGGGGGATTTGCTCAGGTTGAAGTCTTTCATCCATTTTGGAATATGCTTGGACACGATTTCTTCAGATAACTCTCTGCCCCAATCTTACTCTCGTCTTTCGTTCTGGGACTCAAGTTGCAGTTACGCGAGAGCATTTGTTGGGTTCTTTTTCTCTTTTATGCTCTGTTCTGTTCTTCCCATTCTCTTCCTCCTTATGCTTTAGTTTGACTCTTTTCTTCAACCATGCTGCATTTTTTTCCAGTTATTTGAATACTCCTGATGCTATTGCTATGAGGCTGGTGAAAATGAACCCTGAAACTTTATCTCCATCCCTCTTTTGTTTGGTTAAACTCTTAGTCATCATGTAGACTTCACTTCCCCAGGAATGCCTTTTCTGGTCTCCAAGATGAGGCCATATTCCCTTGGACACCCTCTCAAAGAACTTGACGGTTTCTTCTTCAACACTAACCAAAGCTATGAAATTTGTCTTTGTTCTCCTCTACACCATAAGCTCCACAGGGTAGGAGTCATGTCTGCTTTGTGTTTATTGTTGTTTCTGCATTTACAGCCTAGTGCCCGAAACATGGTTAGATCCTGATATTTATGAAGTTGAATTATTTCGTCTCCAGTTACTTGAGGGCCTGCCTTCTGAGATTTTTTTAGGTTGCCACATCACAGCTCTGAGTACCTCACCTATGCCTGTACACCAAACATCCCACCCGTGATCTCTACAGTGATACTTATCATGTACAGCCTCAGCTGATGGAAGATCAAACCACTCATAGGAAGGGAATCTCAGAGAAACTTCTATGATAGCACGGTTAGAATATCAAGTTAAAATATAAAATAAGTTTGAACATAACTGTAGTCGACAACCTCTCAGATTCATGGGGAACTGCTGGCTCGTTTTGTTGAATTCTTGGTTATAAACTTCTAATTTTGCGGTTGACCTAGAAATTTTCATTTCTGGGAAATGACTGAGCCAATTCCCTGTTCTTTTGGTTTGTAAAGGAGTTTCTGTTGTTTCTGACCAACATTAAGTTGCCACACTGGCTTACTTCCATTACTATTCTAGAGGGGAATAAGGTTTATTTGTCCTTTCTTCTTCTTTTTTTTTTTTCATTTTCCCCCCTCTCGGTATGTGATTTCCTGAGAAATACAAAATATATGACTCCAAGTAGTGTAATTAGTATTTCAATCAAAGGAGCTCCACCGATGCATTCTAGAGGACATCAAGTTTGCACTGGGTAGGTAGGTAAGTAGACTTTCCTACATAATATATCGGATTGTACATATTTCTGTGTATATGTGTATGGAAATCTATGAATCTACGGATAATACAAATAGTAAGAAGAAGATATGAATAAGAAGAACAACAATAGCTAACATGTACTTATCACATGCGTGCTCGTATTGAATCCCCCCACGTAACAGAACAGGAGGTATGGTTGCTGCTCCTTCATAGAGAAAAGAAGTTAACCACAGGAAACGTAAGTTCACTTGCAAGGATTGCATAAGAGACGAACTGGAATAGATATCCAGTGCAGAACGTCTGCATAAGACTAAGAGGAGGAGAAAAACCTGGAGAATATGGGTGGTGGCACTTCTTTAATTTATGTTCAGAACCCTTATATTTAAGGAAATTGTGCTTTGAGCAAATTTAACTCGCCAATGGGTAGCTCTGATCAAGTTTCTCTACTATTTAAAACCTCCCAGTGGTTCTCTATTGTCTAACCAAAGCCAGGCAAGTTTACATGTTGTTTTTTCTTTCTTTTCCTTTTTTCTCTTTTCTTTTCCTCTCTCTATATGTCATTTTCTGAAAAAGACAAAAATATACAACTCCAAACAGTATAATTAGTATTCAACCAAAGGACTACTCCTTCAATGCACTGGTACATTGAGATTTTCAAAAGGGGATAGTTTATCAAACTTATTTTACTACAGAGTGCATTTTCTCCTGGAGCATTTTCCAGTTCCCTGGGGGATCTTGGGACATGCTAACCTATAAAATAAAATTTAAATACCGGAGCCTTGGTCATCCTTCCTTTGTCTATTCCTTTCTGGCTATCTCAAAGGTCTGCCGGGGCCAGACAGGTAATGTAAATGAAAGAAGCCAGAAGAAATAAAATGATAGGTGACATTGACCTTCCACAGTGAGAGGAAGGGAATGTGGCCTTCACGGAAGTATATGCCAGTTAGGAGGAAAGAGTTGGAATTGGCGCTAATTGAGCATCACAGGCTCAGAACTGCTAGGCATTTTGATATTCCAAGTCAACTGAGAAACTTGGATTTTGACTCATACTATCGTTATTTTGAAGGAATGGCAACAAGTTCAGGTTTAAAACTCCGGGTGGGTGAACATTGGGGGATCCAAGCATAATACATCCACAAGCATGACACACCCGCAATGTGGCCCATGGACAGCCAGTTCGTGATTTCTCTATGTGATGGGATCTCGGTGACTTTTTCTGTTTTCTCTCTACAATGACACAAAACTTGTGAAGATAAACTTCTCTCTAAAATGACACAAAATTGTTGAATATAAACTTGTTATTTTAGAGAGCAGACCTATTCTTTTTCAGGAGCAAATATAAACAAATACACACACACCTCTCTATAAATACATACATGTAAATATAAACTGTACTCATGCCCACATTCGGCTAGCCCATTTTCTAAACTCACCCAGTTTTGAGAGTTACTATATTATGTCTGGTCTGTGGAATTCTCCTAGGGGGCCACATGCAGGAGGTACAGTGGTCAGCACTATTTAATTACAGACGACCAGATCAATGGGTGGCTTACTTGGATTATTTTTTATAGAATCTATTTGCATGTGGTATGACTGGTCGTAGATTCTGTGTATCCATGTATTTGCTCCTAATACATCTGAAAATACCTGCAGAGGAAGGTGAAGATTATATGGTAGAATGATTTCATCTGTAGCCACTATAGGGTAAGAAATTAACAAAGGGTTAGAAAACTGGATAGAAGAAAAATATTGATGTTCTTCTTGAAAAGGTCTAGCCTTTTAAAAGTAGAGAATGAATCATTTCTCTTCAGCGCGTTATAAGCAGAACTTTGGCTTACAATATGAATAAAACACTCATTCTGTAGGTTTGGAAATTTCTATTGGTATAGATTTGCTGTTGTTGAGTTGAGGACTGACTTTGCCACTCAGGCTGGAGTGCAGTGGTATGCTCACAGTTCACTGCAACCTCGACCTCCTGGGCTCAGGCGATCCTTCAGCCTCAGCCTCCCAAGTAGCTGGGACTGAGGTGCGTGCCACAATGACCAGCTCATGTTTAAATTTTTTGTAGAGATGAATTCTCACTATGAAGGCCTCGAAGCCCTAAGCTGAGCCTGGGGTCATTGGCACCACATGCCCCGCCTGCTTCAAATCGACCAGAAGACTGTACAAGCCAAACCATGAATGTTACAGACTGGAAAAAGTTTCTCCATTTGCACTCAAATCCTTGCCAGGGGATCTGCTTCTGGGGAGACCTCAAAAGATAGTTACAATCTCAGCAGGTTCCTTCCATGGGCTAGTTCCAAGGACACCCATGTTTGTTCCCCAGTGTGGAATTAAATTCAACAACTAGCAGCTCCCAGACAAGAAGCCTCAGAAATCACAGTATCAGGGGCCTTGGTTGGAAAGGCTGCAGTAGCAGCAGCAGGAATACAGCTGCCCTGCTTCAGATGCTAATTTACAGCTCCCACACCTCAAAGCTGAGGCAATGTCTAGCGCTAAAGCAAACAGTGTGACGGAGACTCACCACAGTGCTTGACAATGATGGCCAGCAGTTCGTAGGTGCCACCTTCGCGAGCTGCCCTCGTTATGTGACACTGTGCGACTTAAAAACAGTGCAGGGTTGGGTGATACCACCTTTAGACACGCGGTCGTCTCCAGGGATAATTATGTGGGAACTGGATAAGGAGACAGGTGAGAAGTAAATCAGAATCCTTGTAGATCATCTTCGCTTGGAGCCAGTAAATAATCTGTGGAAGAAACGGCTGATTTTACGGTTATGAAACACCCACATAACAGCAGGGGGCGGAGGTTTTACTGGATCCTTCGTAATGAGCAATCTATTAAACATCAAGCAGAAGTTGGGCTTTTTTTTTCTTCTGTCTAACCTGAGATTTCTCCAGGGAAAAAGCATAACTCTACGCCAGTACAAGATGCCATCCTCAAAGCCAAGCTAGCCCTGAGAGTGACATGTTTCATGATTAATACTGACTCCCAGGACCCTCAGCCTCAGCATATCCAGATAAACAGCTGAACCAGGAAACACAATACGGGCAGTGTGTGATGGATGAGGAAACCCAGTCTGCTGGGAAATGCCGTTGGACGGGAATAAGCCAGGGTCCGACCCATGTGAAAATTCTAGCCTGGTGTGGTTCCTGCTGACAAAATCTATGATCAGAGCGGGAAAGAATCCATGAGTGGTGGATAAAGGGAGTCCTTTCATTCCCTTTGGCTAAAGAGGGTCTGCTGCTCGTCTACAAACAGAACGGTGAGATCCTACTGCAGGCCTGGAAGCCCTAAGCATTCCCTGCCTGTTTCACCTTGACCGGAAAACTATATAAACCAAACCATGAATGTTATGCATTGGGAAAGGTTTCTCTACTTCTGTTCCTTTTGAGACTTCAGACAATTGCCGACTAAAACATCAGAAGGGGGGAAGGTTTCAAAGGCCACATGTCTACAAAGGCCTCTTGAAAAAAAGTCTATTTGTGTAAAAACAAACAAACCTACAAACACACACACAAGAAAACCGCTTTACTTGCATTGAAAGACTCTAAATACAGCCTGCTACTGAGCCAGGTCGAAATTAAGCTCATGTTTGTGTTGAGTCTTATTTCACGCTCTATGAGGATCCGGATGACAACTAAGCAAAACTTATTGTCAACCATATGATTCTATAATTCAATCCCATCTGAATTGAGGTACCTATGATTCTGAGGTTCTTCTGTTTTTCAATTTCAAATTAGTTTAAATGAATTCTATGCCTGGAGAAGACTTTGCAGGTATTATCACCTTTCTAGGGACTTTAGAAAACTCCCAAACTTCTACAAAATGGTGTCTGGAGGAGCTCTTTCTTTGTCTTCTTTGCCTTTTGTTCTGATGGAAGATAAGTCAATGACCAATGCTTTGATGGCACACTACAGAGTGTCTTTTCTCCTTAAATCCAAATAACTTTGTCACAAAGTCCTGAACCCCAAGATGACATGGTTTAAGTCAAAACTCCAAGGCGCTGCAGGTAACAGGATTTTACTGTCAGTTTTAAAAATGTGACAATTATATTTGGACTCACCTAACATGCTGAGCATTGACTTGGTGTCATATTCATGACTTCATTAAGTCTTCTCATCAGCACTGTCATATGGAGATTAAGATTCCCTTATGTTTTATAAAGAAACACACCTCTCTGAAGGCCATGGCCACTTGTCCAAGTTCCATCATCTATCCAGAGACAGATTTAGAAAGATTCAAGCTGGAAACCCCGCTATAAGCCCCTATTTCTTTCCATTCTGGATGTCTAAGGAATAATTAAATTGAAATGACAGCAAGGAGGAAAATTTGAATATACCAATAACTTCATTTTCCTGGCTGCTCTTGAAAGGCAAAAAAGTATGATTTGAATAAGAGATCATTTTTTAAAAAATGTGAACATCTGAACTTTTCCTTCTTGCTTGGTGACAGACTCTTGGTCTCTTTTTTAGCTAGGCTTCTCTCCTTTCTCTGCTAGACTTCTTTTTTCCTAACATGTTTAGAGTTCCACAGCCATGTGTGCTCAAAGGAGGAAAGGCTAGGCAGTATTGCTTTTCTGATGTCCCCAGGAAACCTAATACCATGCATTTGCTGCCCACTACACAGAAATGGAACGTCCACGTGCGACATAAAACGCCCCAGCACAGACCCGATCAGGCTCAGACATCTGCAACCTTTCAGATTTGGAGCCTCTGGGGTGTGTGTGTATGTGTGTGTGTGTGTGTGTGTGTGTGTGTGTGTGTGTGTGTGTGAGAGAGAGAGAGAGAGAGAGAGAGAGAGCCTTACTTGAATCCTTTTCCTTGTTTTGTAAGCATTGGGAAATTTTGAGAAAGGTGGTCCTAACTGGCAAGGTAAGGAATGAAGAATTATTTGGTTCTGGTTTCAAGTGGGATAAAGCAAATAATGACACTCTAAGGAAATGTGAGCTGTTAAAGAAAGTTTATTGTATCATCTGCTTAGGGAATACTGATGTTTCCATCTTAAATATAGTATATATTTCTTTACAGGGTTTTGAACTTAGAGTCTTAATTCAACTTCTGAACCCTGAGATATCAGAGTGGAGAGCTTTCTGTCTGAGCCACACCAAATGTTTTGTGGCAGCATCTACCAATCAAAGAGAGCACAAGAGATTGGGGGTAGGAGGGGATTGTGAAATTCCTGCAGAGTGAAGACTGAACATACGGGGATAGAGAATACCTTTAAGAAAGGAATATTAAGAGGATGTTTCTCCCAGCTCCCTCTACCTTGGAGAGAGAAATGACAGAATTAATCTTACACAACATTAAAGTCTTGGTCACAGTACCCTCAGGAACTTGGAATAGTTGGCATGTGATTGACTCACTGATTTGCACATAAAGTTGTAACATTTTGAAATCCCCAGAGGAGTACTTCTGAGGCTGCAAAACCAAGGAGCCACTGAGCTCAAGTAAGTTCCATCATAAGATTGGATGTATTTTGTTAACCGAATTGACTATATATTTTAGAGATATATTTTGGCCAAATTTCCTTATATTTCAAGGTTATTTCTCGCTTATTTTTTAAAAGTGAAAGCAAGTCTGACACGAATTATTCCTCTAACCAGTCAAGGAAGTGCCCAAGTGAGAGGGCCCATTGCTTCTCTGGAAGGAGATCCTTGATTGACAGGCTGTGCCTGTGTTTCTTGTGCCTTCACTGTTTCTGGATTATAATGCATTTGCAAACCTAAATTCATAGTTATCTGCATGAAAGTAAGAGGTGTCAAATGAAAGCTTTACACATTTAGCATTTCGACGCATCTATCAGTTTAGGGTTTTGGTCCAAATCCTGCAGGATTGATTAACAGAAGCCAGGAAAATGGCAAGAAACTGGAGGGGCGTTCTCCATGGAACCATCTGTTTTTTGTCGTGGGAAACATCAGCTTCCCTTTGGTATCATCAGCTCACCTAAGGTTGTCTACTCTGAAGCCCAGGCAGAGGGTTTTCCTAGTTCCTGCTGTATTCCCCCCAGTTAATGCAGCCAGTGAGTGCCTGGTTGTGACCAATCTCCTGTGAGTTCCACTTTCTCTTTTTTATGTGGGCCTTCGCATTCACAGGCGTTTCATGGAAGATGAATCACAGAAAACAGTGTGAGGACACATCTACCAGCAAAAATGCATGAGTATCCATTCTCTTTCACTCTGTGACACAGGTCCGGCTTCTTACCACTCCAGTGTCATTGTAACCTGCGGTGCTGAGGACCGAGCAAACTAAGGGTGCGCCTTCAAATCCGATTGCAGACGTGGCTTATGTATCCCTCAGACATTTAAATGTCCCTAGAGCCACGAAAAACATCACACTTTTAATAGAGGACATTTCCTTTTATGAGTTCCTGAAGGTAATGGCACTATGGACAGAGAATTAATAGTTATGAGGATTTTGTTTAAGTAACTGATCATTCTGGCATGTTATTGGAGCCTATTACATGGAAAAATGCCTTTTTTTAAAGGTACTTTTAAATCATGACGGCCTTTTTTCTAAAACAATATGTAAAGAGAAATTGGTTGCTTTGAGCCTAAGGATTATTTATAGGTATCTGAGGATTGTTTCAATTCATCATTATCAGTATGCATTTCATGAAGACCCAATTATGCTGTCTAATTTGTAGCAACTAGCCAAGCATGGCTATTTAAAGTGAACATTCACCTAATTATAACCATGTCGAATCAAACATTTGGTTTCTCAGTCACACTAGTGACATTTCAATTGCTCAGTAGCCACAAATGGCTAGTGGCTACTATATTGGGCACAGATGTAAAACATTTCCATCATTGTGGAAAGTTCTGTTGATGACACTGAGTTCTAAAGCAAGGAGTCAGGCGGACTACACAGTGGGCATACTATGGGTGTGGGAAGTTGTCAGTGCTTGAAAGCTGGGTACCATCTGGTTGAAGAGATGAACGTTGGAAGGTGATGTCCTCTCTGGGCAAAGTACTCAGGTGGAACAGGTATGATATATCAATGCCAGAATGGATACCCTGAACATTTCTGAGCAGGACAATAGACCCTAGTCCACAAGAAATGTTGTATTAGCTTCCTGCTACTGCTGCTGTCACAAATGATCACAGACTTTCTGGTTTAAAACAACACAAACTTATTATCTTGCGGTCCTCTAGGTCAGAAATCTCACTGGGCTTCTGGAAAGTGTCAGCAGGTCTGTGTTTCTTCTGGATGTTGTGGTTGTAGAGGCAACTTGCCTTCCTTGGCTTTGTGGTCCCTTCCTTCATCCTCAAACCTACCATTGCAGCGTCTTCACATCTCTTTTTGACTCTTATCCTTATTTTCGTCATCTAATCTCCTTCTCTGACACTTAGCACCCCCCTCCCTCTTATAAGGATCCTTCTGATAATTTAGAATCATCTCTCCATTTCAAGTTTCATCACCTTAATCATATCCTACCGTTTGCTGTGTCAGGTAACACATCCACAGGTTTTGGAGATCAGGATGTGGACATCTTTGGCAGGGAGGGGCATTATTCTACCCACCAGGAGTGCTGTAACACCAAAGCGCCGGCTTGAGGGCCAGCGACCTCACAGACACTTACAATTAAGCGGTTGCCAAACTTTCAGACCAATAATTTCTTTATTAATTTTCATCTCACCTAATTCTAGCAATAAATTTATAGCATATAAAAACATGTATATACAAGATACAGTTTCAAATATAAATAGGGTGAAAACAGAGAAACGAACCAGGATAAGAACACAGTACAAGAAAGAGTGAGGCTAAGACATACGCTCTGTAGTGTCCTCCTCTCCATCATCAGTATATCTATGGGCATCTCAAAGGCAGAATTCCTTGAGTGCAGAGTCTAACAGTGTATTTTCAATGTTACCTGAGTAATTCAGACAAGGGATGAGCCAGAAATTTCAAATAATCTCATCCTGAGTGTCAAGAAAATAGAGATGGAAAATGTGCAGAGGGCAGGATGCTTGTTTTAATAGCAAAATGGAGCTGTCCGTCCTTTTTCCTTAAGATTTGGAGAAGTACAGTCTCAGGAAGAAGTAATGCAATGTGCTATGATTTTTATGATCCAGCTGTATTTTGGACACTGAGACCTCGAGGACACTTGGAACTTAGCATTCACCAAATTTTAGACCTTAGGCATATGTATATATATATATATATATACACACACACACACACACATACACACACACACACACACATATATTAATTTATTTTCAATTTTTATTTTTGAGTCAGATTCTCACTCTGTCGTCCAGGCTGGAGTGTGGTGATATGCTCACGGCTACCGCAGCCTCAACCTGCTGGGTTCAGGCAATCCTTTTGTCACAGCCTTCCAAGTAGCTGAAACTATAGGGTTGTGCCACCACACCAAGCTAATTTTTTGATTTATTGTAGAGACGAGGTCTCACCAAGTTGCTCAGGCTGGTCTTGAACCCCTCAGTCCTCTGCCTTCCAAAGTGCTGGGATTACAGGCATGAGCCACCCTTGTCTGGCTATTTATTAATTTATATTTCATCTAATTCTAGAAATGAGTCCGTTGATTATAAAAACACATGTAATATGAAATATAGTGTGAGATACATTTCGGGTAAAAGAAGAGAAATGCAAGAAATAAAGCTTAAAAAATATGTCTTGATCTAAATCTGTTTTGGTTGAGTTGAAGATATGCCTTAACCTGCTCATTTGCACAACCGACAATGTTTTTGGGATGGAAAAGCAGCAAAATGGGTCACAGAGAAAAGCTCCAATTAGTCTTATTACTCAAGCAAGACTTAGGTGCTCATAAACACAATATAATGACTGATGTCCTCAACAATGCCTTTTTCTTGGTTCTTGAAGTTTCATAAGGTTTTTTTTCCCTCTAATAATCACTCTTTACTTAGGCTCTTAGAATCCCCAAAGCATAATTTAATAAAAAACAATTCACATGAATCTGATAAAATGAAGTTTGTGTAGTTAGCTTTTTCTTCTTTTTTATATACACAGCATTTGTACGTATTTACGGGGTACATGTGATAGGTTCTTCAATGCACAAAGTGTGCAATGATTAAGTCAGGGCATTTGGGATATCCATCACATGAATATCATTTCTATGTGTTGACAACATTTTAGGTCACCATTTCTAGCTACTCTGAAAAGTATAATACAGTATTCTTAGTTATAATCCCCCTTTTCCACGATCAGATTTTATAATGTACTCTTTGTCTTGAACTGTACATTTGTACCTATCAACTAACTTCTCTTTATCCCTTCCATCAACACCCACATTCTTCCCAGCCTCTGGTAACTATTATTCTACTGTCTACCTCCATGAAATCAACTTTCTAAGCTTTCATATATGAGGGGGACCCCCAAAAAACCCCAGAATTAATTTTTGGATGGCGGGCTCCTTGTAGTACAGGCTTCCCCTGCTATGTAAGTATTCTAGGAACCCACAGGTATCAGTGTTCCAGCTAGTGTTGTTGTGAGAGGCTGCAGTTGGCTTCAGTGAATTTTTTTTGGAGAGTCTTTCAACGTGTTTGTCCACTTGATGATGGATAATTTATGAGCACACCAGCCCATACCATGCTGAGTGTTCAGCAGTTTTTGACCCAAAATGGCATGAGCCTTGCACCCCACCATACCTAGTCACCAGATCTCACCTTGAGTGACTTTTTTGCTTTCCAGGGTGAAAAACAGTCCTTAAAGGGAAACATTTTGGCAATGTAAAGAGGTGAAACAAATAACAGCAGAAGCACTAAAAGGCATCACAATTGATTAGTTCAAAAACTGCTTTGAGCAGTGGAAAAGCATCTTGATAGGTGTATTGCATAAAATAGAGAGTGTTTTGAAGGTGACTGAAGTTGAAAAAATGTAAAAATAAACACACAATTTTTAATAAATACATTCTGGGTTTTTGAGTCCCTCCCTGGTATGAGTGAGCACATGTGATATTTATCTTTCTGTGTCTGGCTTATTTTGCTTAATGTAATGACCTCCAGTTTCATCCACATTGCTGCAAATGGCGTGATTTTATTCATTTTTGTGACTGAATAGTATTTCATTGTGTAAATATACCACATTTTCTTTTGTCATTCATTCGTTGTTAGACACTTAGGTTGACGCATATCTTATTGTAAATACCGCTGCAATAAACATATGGTGTGTGTGCCCCTTTGGTATACTGATTTCCTGTCCTTTGGATAAATAACCAGTAGTGGGATTGCTGGATTGTACGGTAGTCTTAGTTTTATTTTTTGAGAAGTCGCCATATTTTTTTCCACAATGACTGTACAAATTTATATTCCCATCAACAGTGTACAAGATTTTTCTTTTCTTTTCATGCTTGCCAACATCTGTGACTTTTTCTTTCTTTTTCTTTTTTTTTATAATAGCCATTCTAACTGGGGTAAGATGATATCTCATTGTGGTTTTAGTTTGTATTTTCCTGATGATTAGTGATAGTGAGCATTTTTTATATACTATTGGCCATTTGTATGCTATCTTTTGAGAAATCTCTGTACAGCTACTTTGCCCACTTTTTAATGGAAATATTATTATTATTAATATTTGCTGTTGTTCAGTTGAGTTCTTGTATATTCTGGATTTCAGTCATTTGTTAAATGATTAGTTTACAGATATTTTCTCCCATTCAACAGGTTTTCTCTTCACTCTGTCAATTATTTCTTTTGCTGTACAGAAGCTTTTGGCTAAATTTCTCTATTTTTGCTCAATATAGTTCAATTTGTCTATTTTTGTTTTTGCTGCTTGTGCTTTTGAGGTCTTAGCTACCAAATCTTTGCCTAGACCAATGTGCTGGAATGTTTCTTCCATGTTTTCTTCTAGTGGTTTATAGTTTCAAGTATTCCATTTAATTCTTCAATCAATTTTTGAGTTAATTCTTGTATATGGTGAGAGGTAGGAGTCTAGCTTCGTTGTTCTTCATATGCTATTGGATATTTAGTTTTCCAGCACCATTTATGGAAGAGAGATCTTTTTCCAATGTATGTTCTTGGCACATCTGTCTAAAATCAGTTGGCTTTAAATATGTGGGTTTATCTCTGCCTTCTCTATTCTGTTTATTTGATCTATATGACTGTTTTGACACCAATACCATGTCTCTTTGGTTACTATAGCCTTTTAATATATGAAGGGGGAAATTAAAAAAACAGAATCTTTTATTAAAAAAATCTATATTTATTCTTACATGTTTAAACTTCAGTCACCTTCAAAGTATTTTCTGTTTGATGCAATGCAGCCTAAATGTCAGTTTTGGAGAGACTTCCTCCTGATCCTTAGCTAAAGGAAGTCCTTCACCTTACCCCCACATGACTTTTAGTCATAGCTCTTACTATGTCATAGATAAGAAGCAGTATAATGTCAGGTTTGAAAGTTCAGATTCAGGAGGAACTCTCTGGATTGAAATCCTGGCTCTCCCCTGCAGGCTGTGCAACTTTGAGATTGTTACTGAATTGTTCTGTGCTTTAATTTTTTTCATGTGTGAATAAGGATATTAATTGCTCCTACCTCATGGAGAAATTCTGACAATTATATAAATTAAATATTTAAAGAGTTTAGTGCTTCATACAGGTAAGTCTTATATAAATATTTACTATTTCTGTTTATAAACTTTCTTACTTGTCCACTATTTCTCTTCCCCAAAGCCTACAAGTTCCACTAGGACAAACATTATATAGATAAAATTTTGTTTTGATGTTAAATGGAAAGGAAGACAAGACCCCAATCTTCTATTGTAGGAAAATAAAGTATTAAACTAGAATCCCTGCCTTACACCACATACAAAGACCAAGGATTAAAGGCTACATGTAAAAAGTATAACATTAATTTCAAAATTTTGGAAAATATCATTATGATCTTGGGGATAAGGAAGGATTTCTTAGGCAATTAAAAAAGTACTTACCGTAAGTGATAATAAATACATTAAAACTCTGTATAATCAAAGCCATCAGAAATAAAGGGGGACAAGCACATTTTTGGAAAAGATATTTGCAACCACATAGCTGATAGAGAATTAGTATTTGACTATATAAGAGGAAGTCGAGTGACTAGTAAATACAAGAAGTTAAGCGTCATTAGTCACTAGGGAAATGCAAATTAACATTCCAATAAGATGACATTTTATATCCATCAATTGGCAAAGCTTAAAATCTGATAATGCACACTATTAAAAGTATATGAAAACAATGGAGATTTTAATTGCATTCCTGTTAGTGGAAATATAAATGTATGCAAGTTCTTTGGAAAATAATCTGGAAATTATGAGCACTGAATTTGCTATCGTGGCTTCCATCTGCAGAGGGTCGGGGGAACATGGGATTGAGGCAAAGTCATACATGGTAAGCTTCAAATATATTTGAAACACATTTTAAAATATTTTGAAATAAATATGACATAAGGTTAAGATTTGTTGAATAGAGCCACTGGGGAGAGGCTGTTCACCGAGTTATTCTCTATTCTTTTTTTCTGTCTGCAGAACAACTAAAAATGCTAGAAGCATTAAGCATGAAGAAGCCTCAGAGAGCATCTCGTGCAGTCGTTCTCACACTTCAGTGCACATTCAGGAGCCCGCGATGTTGCTACATCACAGAACATGGGGTCCCACCTCAGAGTCTCAGCGGCAGCAGGTCCACGATGGTGCCTGAGAATCTGCATTTCCAACAAGTTCCCAAGTGAAGTTGATGCTGCGGATTCAGGGGTTCCCCTTTGAGAACCGTTAACCTCGTCCAGTTCTTTCAGTCTAGAGAATGTCTCAGATTTAGAAATGAGAAGTCCTTTTCTGCCCCCTTCCAAAACCACTTGTGGGGACTTGCTATGTGTCGGGCACAGCTCCAGTATTGGTGACATGGATCTTGAACAGGACGGACACACCGTCTACCCCCATGAGGATGTTGCTTGTCTGGGGGAGGGAAGGAACATGTAAACATCAAATCCCCAAGTTAATCATCAAGGAAACAAGTTAATTTCAGACAGTGATGAGGTCAAAGAAGAAAACAAAACAGGGTAATGTCGCGAGAGACTGTGAGCAGGGCAGGAGTGTCATTAAGTTGAATGACCATCTTCGGTCTCTTTGAGGAGGTGACATTTGAGCTAAAGTGGGAGATATAAGAAGGGCAGTTGCAGGAAAATCTGGGAGAAGTGAGTTCTGGGTAAAGGAGTGAGAAAGTCCAAAGCCTGAGACGAAAACAAAACAAAACAAAAAACCAACAAAAAACAAGAAAACTTAAAGGACTCGCGAACGTGTGAAAAGAAGTTTACCATCATTAGGTTACATATGAAAAGAACATATGAAAAGATCATGGGTTTTAAGACAATTATTGATTACTAATGATTTCCTAAGCAATAAAGAGCTATTAGAGAAATAGCCAGAGTGGTTAGCTTATAGTGAGCCGACGGGCACAGGAGGACCAAGGAAAGAGGTATGGATTTTATCTTCACTGGAAGCTTGGACATCCTGATGTGTAGGGTTATGTGGTTCCTCTCTCAGTGTGTGCTCCCTGGTTCCTCCCACCAGTCCCCATTGCCCACGTGTCAAACACAAATTAAATGCAGCATAAATAAAACACAGGCACCCCTTCCATACCCTCCATGTCAGTCTATCTCTGCTCCCATGATCTACCAAAGTAAATAAAATAAATCTTTCAAAACAACTCCTTCCACATTGGAAACATTTTTCAAGACAGTGTCAGAACATGGTCAGAGATGCTAATTTGCAAAATAAAATGTATTACATTTTTCCTATGTAGAGGTGTTTTCTGACCTTTGAGAGCAAAGGAAACAGATTACATCTATCTTCAGTGAAACATAATGGATTTATAATGACTCGATATCCTCTATGGGCCGTCAAAATGTCAGGCGCAAATTTCTGGAGCTTACAACTTTGATTCATTTCGTCAATATATGTACATAGTAAGCCTCTACTTTCCCTGACATTTGCATCTTTCCAAGTGCCACACTTGACTTACTTCTTTTTGATTGATATATGGTCCAAATGACCATCTCAGTGTGTTTGTAGAAATGTTTTTAAATGGTTATCGGTACCATCTTTCATAAGCACCTTTATCTTTAGCTGCTCATATTTTTACTTGGCAGCCGATATTATGGTCCAAAGAAGAAGGCAAAAAAAAAAATGTGTAATGACTAAACAAATAGTTGAATATTATACATGGGAAATATTATTATGTAAACAAACTTACTAAAAAATTAATACGCACAGACAACATACATTTCTTGGTCATCCCCTATATTTCAAAGCTCTTGGAATACAGCAATGAAATGAACAAAACCTTTGTTATGGTGGAGCTCAATTTCTGATGGAGCCAGCAGATAATAAACAAATAGGTATATTGTGTCAAGTGGTGAGTGTGAATAAAAACTAAAGATAGAAAAAGAAGGGAGCACGAGGTTACTTTAAATAGAATAGAGAAGACAGTCTTTGACAGTGTCACATTTATTTATTCTAAATTAACAAAAAGTATATATATTTATGGGGTACATATTGATCGGTTATACGTATACATCCATTGTGGAATGGCAAAATCAAACTAATTAATGTATCCATTACCTCACATAATTATCACTGCTTTTTTAAGGTGTGATACCGACATTTGTGCAAAGCCCTGAGTGATGGCATATGGACAGAAATCTGGAGAAAGCAAATACTATTGTTCTGAGGTGATAGCCCGAGTGGCTGGAGCTGAGGGAATGAGTGGGAAGAGTTGCAAGAGGTGAGGTAGAGGCAGGGGCCAGATGAGGAAGGGTTTCACGAGCCATGGTGAAAATTTGACATTTATTCTGAGTGAGATAGAAATCCCTGGTGGATTTTGGGCAGAGAAATGATAGGTCCCAGTTAGATCTTAAAAGCACTCTGAATGCTGTTTTAATACAGCTCACCAAACAGAATCAAACAGTGAGGGGGAGGGGGGAGAGAGAGGAAAGAGAAAGGGAAACAAAGGGTTAGAATCAGGGAGAAAATTAGGCTATGGTAGCAATCCTGGCAAGAAAGAATGGAAGAGGAAGGAGCGAGAGAAGGAGGAGGAAGAGGAAGTGGGGGGGGGGGAGAGGGAGATGGAGAAATGGCCAGATTGTAAATATATTCCAAAGTTAGAGCCATGAGTAATTGACAATATATTGGAACAAGAACCTGGGAGAAAGAGGAGTCAAAGAGGGAAGACTTCAAGGATTTGGACTTGAACAACAGGAAACGCGATGGCATTGTCATTTACTGAAATAGGGAAGGTGGGGGTAAAAAACAAATTTGGGCTAAGTAATCAAGAGTTCAGCTTTGGACATGTTAAATGCAAACTATTTATTGTATACCCAAGAAGAGAGGTAGATAAGTAAATTTAGTGTTCAAGAGAATGACCCAGGCTGCAGAAAGACATTTGAGAGCCACCAGTGTATAAATGTCATTTATTAGAGAAGACTGTGGAGAGTCTGTATAGTTAGAGAATTGAGATGTTTGGACCGAACTCTGGCCCATGCCAACACTCGGAGGTTGGGGGAAGAAAAAGATTCCAAGCTGGAGGTGGTAGTATGCACGTGTAGTCCCAGCTATGTGGGAGGCTCAGGTGGGAGGGTTGTTTGAGCCCCCGAGTTTGAGGTTATAGTGAGTTATGATTGTACCACTGCACACCAGTCTAGGTGACAGGGTGAGATCTTGTCTCACAAAAAGGAGGAGAAGAAGAAGGAAGAGAAAAAAGCAGAGGAGGAGTAGGAGAAGAGGAAGAAGAAGAGGAGGAGGAGGAGGAAGAATCCAATATAGATTGTAAGAAGTAGCAGGCAATAACATAATAAGAAAACCAGAAGCAAATGGTGCACTGAAGGAAAATGAAAAAATGCACTTCAAGGAGAAGGGAATGATCAAATGCTGATAAACCAAGAAAGAAGAGAGACTAAGAAATGAACATTGGTTTGGATTGACAGGCATTTTAGTGGAGTGATAGAGGCAAAACTCTTGGAATATGTTTAAAAGAGAATCAGGAGAGGTAATACAGAGACAATCCATTTAGAAAATTATTTGGAGGTATTTTGGCCACAAGAGAGTGAAGAAATGGGCGAGTCGTGGGAGCAAAAGGCGATGCCAAAGGAGAAGAGGGATGAAAAGCAGTGAAAAGATAAAGAGGTGAGTAGAAGTTCTAGAGAGTCAAAATGTTGATTATGATCAGAAAAGATAAGAGATAACAGTTGGAGAGTGGAATGATTGAAGTCAGGTTTATGGAGGAGGGGCAATTCATGACAACGGCAAGGTCTAGAGTGGGGTGGATCCTTTGGAGGGGGCAGCTCATATAAGGAGGGAGAAGGAGGGATCATTAAGAAACTAAATTACTGAAGGACTCTCTATGTGGATATTGAAATCTTCAAGAATCATAACAAGAGTAGCAGTAGAGAGAATGACAGTGAAAAAAAGAATAAACCAAACTCTTTGAGGAATGAGGGAGAAGTAACCAGGGTGTCTGAAGACACTGTCCCCCAAAGAACTAGCATAGGCACAGTCTTATGGCCTGAAATTCAGAAAAGCCCAACATTGGGGATGGGTCTTAGCGTGGAAGGAGGATCAATGACCTGGAAGAGGCAATGAGTGGCAAGGAAGACATTGGCATTATCTCTAGTCTTAGTGTATGCAAGAGGAGAAATTAAAACACAAGTAGGTGCACAGACAGCCACTCCCTTGGGAAAGATGCGAGGGAATCATGGTAGTTAAGTTTTATGAAGCTGCTGTGAATACTGGATTAGTGAATACAAACTGTTGCTCCTAGAAGAAATATAGGATGAGGGTCTTGCAAGCCCTCCTCACCAGGTTTTTATCCACTGAGCAATACGTAACCTGTTTTATGTGTTTCTGCTTATTTAATAGATATTGTTGATTCATCAACATTAAACTCAGAACCAGCAGCATTATAACCCATGCCTAAATGAAGTTTATCTAACACAAGTATTTTCTCCATAAAGCACATTACAGCTTTCACGTGCTTAGGAACTAGTCAGCACTTCAACCCTATGATTGGGTGCCATTTTAAACTGTGAAATCACCAACTTAAAGCATAAAAATGCAAAAAATATGGTACTAAATGGATCACAAGAAGAACACTTGTTTATGAGAAGGTAGAATATCTTACTCAACTTTAGCTGAGAATGTGCGTGATAGATGATTCTTTTTTTTTTCTTCCATTCCGGGCAAGTCCACAAATAACCACAAAAGCATTGCAAACACCAAGTGGTGGGGGTACAAATCAATATTAGCGAGTAGACAAATCAGCAAATACAGAAATCTATGAATAATGAGAATTGACTGCAACTGAAAAGAGGTTCAGAGGAGAAACTGGGTTGCAGAGGAGTCTGCTCATGACCTTGAATTCCTGCAGACCCTATAGATGCACTTGTAGGATGGCAAAGGAGTGTGAGATATGGCCAGATTAGGGACCTAGGCAACCTTCTGTGGATGATCTCACCAGGGGTGAGAGATGACTTGAGATTCTTGGGCTTTAGAATCATCTATAATAAGAGGAAACTTAGAAGGCAATGGTCTACAAGAGTGGGAGTTAGTTTGATGAAACTTTTGCTCTTTACTGAACAAGTCTTGACTCCTTTCCACTTGTGTTGAACACTATGCCATTTCTTTCTTTTTTTCTCTTCTCCATTCTTCCCTCATCCTTATCCTTTCTTATCCATAGTGCAACACCAGCATCCCAGAATTTCTGGAATGGCTGAAGGACCAGAAAGAGAGGAGAGATGCTTAGAGACCCGTAAGTGCAGGAGCTATGACTAACTCCATGGGATCATGTTCATTTGTCCTTGGGCTGCCACACAACCAATACCTAAGGGTGTCTGTAGTTGACTGCTGCTGCTACAGCTGGGGTTAGAAGATTCTGTGCATCTTCTTCTCATCTTCTCATATTCTATGAGCCTCCCAATGGTAGAACCTGAATTAGAACCTCAGTGATAAATACCAACAAATAAAATTGATATACTCATGACTTCTCGTTCTCTCTCACACACCCCATATCCAGACACATTATGGGATTCTTGAAAATCTTCTCTTCAAAATATAAGTAAACTCAGGTCATCTCTTACTACTTCCATGTTACCACGCTAGTCTGAACCTGCATTTCCTTTCATGTGAATTATTGCCATAGCCTCATAGCTACTCGTGTTCCTTCTCCACTTGCTTTCTGTAATTGATTCTCAACACAATGGCCAGAGAGAAGCCTTTGAAACATAAATTAGATCATATCCTTTCTCTGCACAAAACTCCATAATGGGTCATCACTTCATACAAAATAAAAGCCAAAGTCCTTCCCACCGTGATCTGAACAATCTCTAGCTCTGACCTCATCGCCCACGTCAGTCACTATGATCTGTCCACATTGGCCTCCCCGTTGTTTCTCAAACACAGCAGTTGCACTCCTGCCTCAGGGTTTTTGCACGGACTCTTCTCCACCTGCAATAATCCTTCCTGGGAAAGCACACAGCTAACGCCTCACATCCTCAAGTCTTTGCTTCACCATCTCAGGGAAGCTTATCCTAAGCAACCTATTTAATATTGTAACCAATTTCTTACTCATAATCTCTCTTGCCTTGTTCTACTTTTGCTTTCCTTTAGAGTGCTTAAAATCTTCTAGCATTCTACATAATTTACTAACATAGTATATGTGTTGTTTATTGCCTATCTCCACTAGACTAAAAGGCCCATGGAGGCAGCAACTTTGATCTATTTTGTACACTGAACTATCCCAAGCATCTATACTAGTGACTACCACATCGTGAGTGTTCAGTAAATCATATTTGGTGATAATGGGACCGGTAATCTGTTTTAGAGTTAGGAAAGGCAAATGGCCTACAAGTTTTCAGAAATCTTTGTTCTGGTGGTATACAGATGAAACTTAAGATCATCCAGTAGTGACCTCTGAGAGGGATAATGTTGACCGGGATGGATATCTGGGAAATTCCTGACATGATAGAAAAATTTTATGTCTTGACCTGGGTAGTGGCTATACAGGTGCATATTTGGAAAAATTTACCAAGGTGTGCACTTAGGATTTGTGCATTTAAACAAATGCAAATTCTACTTCAATACAACAAAATGAAATCAATGCAAAATTGATGAATGCTATGGAGGCTTCCCTATGGAACACGTTCATTTTGTCATAGTAAGGGAGACAGACAGAGGGAGATATGGGTGACCTTTTAAAGGAGGATGATAAAAATGCTTGATCACAGCATCTCTTCTTTATACTGGCCTTGGCATTTAGACATGATTGCATTTTTTTCTTTCTCTTCCAATTTCAAGTAAAATTAATGATCTTCTAAGTCATTGAGTAAGACCTTACATTTTGTTCTAGAGTGGTTAGTCTTGGCTAAATGTGACTATGTGCATGCCTCACACATACAGCTATGCTTGTTCATACAGCATGATGAACAAGACAGTTATTTTATGTTATGGACATTTCATTGGCCTTCCTTAAAATAAATTAATGTATTTAGATGTCTAAAAAGAAAACTGCCTAGTTGATATCTTATAGCTGTTTGGATCCTTTGAGACTTGAGCTTTATACAAATGTTTGCACTGTCTGTGAAAGCTGCAAGAAAGAGGATAGCATAAACAAAGTTTTAAAAGAATGAAATGCAGTGGGAAGTTAGATTTTACGTGAATGTCTATCTACTTTTGGAAGCCCTTATCTGCAAAATTTCTTTGGTTAAAAAGAAATTCTGCCTTTTCTATTTCCTTTCAACCTTTTCAATCTAGAAAGAAAATAAAATCTAGTTATGTCCTCAGTATTCATTTCTTGTTCAATGCTGTTGTACAAAACTCTGATTTTCATTTTTGGAAATCATTTTTAGTTTTCTTATCTGTAGAGTCAGACACAGTAAGAGCTGGAAAAGCAACTTCTGAGTGAAAAATGATCTAGCAAGGACTTAGTAATTCTCTTTACATCCTGTTCAGTGACTCGAGAATGTGGCTTTGGGGAGAGAGTTAGTTACTTTTGCTGAAAATGTGCTCAAGATATGGGCATTAATTAAAACACTACAATGATGTATTTCAAATCTGGGTTTAATTCTCCCTTCTGGAGGAAAAATGGGATGCTGTTTTCTCCATCTGCTTTTGAGGATATTGTGCTGGTCAAATACAGAAAAATATGTTTGCAGAAAGAGTTGGGTGTGCCTCTTGCCTGTTCTGCCTTGACTTCCTCTGAACCTGAACCAGATGCCTCTTTAGCCCATTTACGTATAAAAATAAATTCTACTTCTCTCTTGATGATTCATGATAGTCTTTACAGCAAAGTTTGATCTTCCTGAAGTTTTGATTAAAGGAGAAATAGGAGGATGACTAATTATCTCCTTCACATGGTAACTGCAGGAAAATGAAGCCTACACCATCGCCCACATCCGTGGATCTGTTTTTAGCCCATGTAGCTATGATTTACGCACAGAACTAATTCTTTTTTTTTTTTTTTTGAGCTGGAGTCTCACTCTGTTGCCCAGACTGGAGTGCAGTGGCCACTCCCGGCCACCGCAGCCTCGACCTGCTGGGCTCCAGCGATCCTTCCGCCTCAGCCTTCCAGGTAGCTGGAACTACAGGCGCGTGCTACCACGCCCGGCTAATTTTTGATTTATTGTAGAGATGAGGTCTCGCCAAGTTGCCCAGGTGGGTCTCGAACCTGCGGGCTCAGGCAATCCACTCACCTCAGCCTCCCAAGGCGCGGGATTACAGGCTGAGCCACCGAGCCCGGCTCAGAACTAATTCTTTATGAGAGGCTGAATGCCTGTTTTTCATGCACCCACTCCTCAAAAAAAAAAAAAGAAAGAGAAAAGAAAAGAGACAGATGGGGGAAAAGAAAGAAATAAAGAAGGAAAGAAGGAAAGAAAGAAAGAAAGAAAGAAAGAAGGAAGGAAGGAAAGAAAGAAAGAAAGACCAGAGTGTTATAACACCCAAAGCCTTTCTGTCTTCAATCTTGGCTTCATTGTGAAGCACTTTACTAGTCCTGACTCAGTATTTACCTGTTGAGGTCACTTATTTCAAATAAAAATGCTTTCACAAAAATGTTTCAGTGCCACAGAAGGAAGTGGAATGGCACTCACTTCTCCCAGACATTTCCAAAACTTTCGCTTGAAGGGCCATGAGACTCACAGCCTCACAGGGTTGGTGGATCCCGGGGGCAGTAAATCACTGCCAAGTTCTGGTGGTAGAAGGGAGCGGCCCATGGGCAGAGAGAATCAGGATGCTGACTTTTTAAAGGCTTTTGTAGGGGGGAAATTATTTGCAAGTGTTTGGCAAACAAAAGATCTGTGTAGTTCTGTGTCGCTTTCAAAGTCAACTTTAGACTCCTAAAACTTTCGTGTTTATGGAAACAGAAGACTGTGATTTAACCTGATGCATATGAAGGAATCGTTGTTACTCTGTGCACAAAAGCTGAAGCTAAGGACCGAGAAGTGGGATTTTATAGCCATGAAAACCAGCAGGACCCTCAGAGAAATGGGGCTGAATCCAGGGGAAAGCAGACAGAGCTTCTTAAAGAGGAAATGTGGTCTCACTGTTTTGTGGCCTCCAGGTTATTCTGCATAGACAGGGACACAGACAGAGCCTCAGGCAGTCACTTCCCCAGTTGTGTAAAGAAGAAGAAGTTGATAAGCAGACTAGGGAACAAAGGCAGCTCTTAAGTAAGCTCAATACCAAAGTAAAAAGGTTGGATCGATGTTTGGCAGAAGATAACAGAAATATACCGAATAGAAATATAGCTTAGATCTCCATGTGCCTGTGGAAATTCTGTTTTTTGTGACCCCAAGACCTTGCCCAGAGCACCCTGTTCTCTTTGGCAGAAAATTCCTGGGTTGGAAATGAAGACTCTACTAGCAAACACATACCAACAAGTCACAGTCAAGTTAGACAATCGGGTAATTTTTTAACAACTGATTGCACAGAATGATATGACAGATACTTAGAAAGCCAATGTTTTCATTGTAGAGAGAAAGGGACTGGACCAGCCACTTAAGGTTTCCCACTATTCAGTTTTCCAGCTCTTTTAGTGGCAGAAATGAGGCCGCTACTCAGGACTCATTGATGCCTGGTCAAGGATGCCGGCTGTGTCCACTCCGGTAGACAAGGCCCATCAATCACTGGATCTACATGTCACATGTATACCTGCAATGAATTAGGAGGGTTTCAGAGGGCAGCGGGTGGAGAAAAGAAAGGCCCACAGCTGGTCCTAATTGCCCAGGCTTCCTTCTTTCCTGTCCACCGAATTGGGCCTGCCTAGCCAACATCTGTATTTCACTTCCGGATGTCTTTGCATTCCTCATTCATTTCTATTGCTGAGTCTCCCCTCAACTACAGTCCTCGTGAAAGGTATTGAATGAAAAGAAGGGAGTGGTCCTTTCATTTGGCTCAATGACCAACCTTGAGGATCGTTATAAACAATCAATTTACAATACCCAGAAACCAACATCCTTAATGAAAAGATGTATACCCCCTGTTCACATTCCCTTTACTTTGATGTTCAGGCTGCCTTTGTAAGTTCTGTCCTCTTTCAAATATTTCTTTAGAATTGGAAGGTTGCAGGATAGAGAGGCAAGGAAGGTAGAATCCAGAGGCAAGGTCTTAGAACATCCTGTTCCTTGGTCATTTTTATAAATACCCCCCCCACACACACACAAAGAAGGAAAAAGAATAATGCTTCTAGCCGGGCTCGGTGGCTCAGCCTGTAATCCCTCGCCTGGGGAGGCTGAGGTGAGTGGATTGCCTGAGCCCGCGGGTTCGAGACCCGCCTGGGCAAGCGAGACCTCATCTCTACAATAAATCAAAAATCAGCCGGGCGTGGTAGCGCGCGCCTGTAGTTCTGGCTACTCGGAAGGCTGAGGCGGAAGGATCGCCGGAGCCCAGCGGGTCGAGGCTGCGGTGGCCGGGAGCGGCCACTGCACTCCAGTCTGGGCGACAGAGTGAGACTCCAACTCAAAAAAAAAAAAAAAAAGAATAATGCTTCTAGAAGAAACATTCAAATGCAGATTTTTTTTCTCTCTTTCTCTTTCTCTCACTCTTTGAGTCTAGGTCCTGCTCTTTCTCCCAGGCTGGAGCGCAATGGCATGATTACAACTCACAACAGCCTCGACCTCCTGGACTCAGGCAATTCTCCCACCTCAGCCTCTCAAGCACCTGGGATAACAAGCACGTGTCACTATGCGTGGCTATTTCTTTTTTTAGAGATGAGGTCTCACTAAGCCCAGGCCCAGGCTAGTCTCAAACTCCTGGGCTCAACAAGCAATCCTCCTGTCTCTGCCTCTCAAAGTGCTGGGATTATAGGCGTGAGCCACTACACCTGGCCTCAAATGCAGGTTCTGATGCAGCAGGTCTGAAGTGAGGGCCTGAGATTCTGCACTCCTACCAAGCTCCTGGGTGATGCTGACTTTGCTGATCCACACACCGCTCTTCTGACTGTCAAGGATTGGGATGAAGTGGTCAGCTTTGGGCTGCAGAACAGTCAGTGGTTGCTCTAGTAACCTTGATAAACACCAACTGATTTCAGATGGTTTGGAGACATGAAACTTCAGGCAAGCTTTCCAGACTCTGACTTGCAGTTTCTTCACTTATAAATAGCACAGTTTTATG
Organism: Tarsius wallacei; assembly: GCA_963574415.1. NCBI lineage: Eukaryota > Metazoa > Chordata > Mammalia > Primates > Tarsiidae > Tarsius > Tarsius wallacei. The sequence goes on from CAUYQG010129092.1 coordinate 35,918, forward strand.
GAATTTGTGACCCTTTTGACTATCCAAGGGGATAGCATATCTTCACACAGATCTTTATTCACAAAGCAAGAGCAGAAGATGGATATGGGAAAAACATTGAATTGGGAACCCCCGGGTGACCCAACCACGTGATCAGGGGAGACACTTTGGGCCTCAGTTTCCTTTTTTGAAGTGAACCATTGGCCAGGGTCACCTTTCAAATCCATTCTGGTTAGAAGAGTCTACCATTTAGAACACAATATTTCTAAATAAATCAGTGCATTAAATTAGTGTAGTGTCTGGAGTTGTGCTACCTTTCTGCTTGCAACGTTATCCATGGTCCATATGATAATGCCAAGCTCTTGACTGGGAACAGAGACTCTCTAATTAAGCATAGTTTCTATGGGATAATTTGTTCAGTTTCTTTGCTCCACTTGTGACTTATTTCTTCAAGAACATAAGGGTGGGAAGAGGATTGATGACATTTGTAGGCTTCTAACCTTCCAATGACCGGGAGTATTTTGAGGGCATCATTTTCTTTTGTTCTGTCACCCAAATTGAGTTATCTAATTGTTGGATATAATGCCATGAGATCATCACAGGTCCCTTAATTGCAAATTATTTCTAGGACAATCTACAGTCTCTTGAGGGGGGAGTGGGAACTCAGTACGCATAAGCCGTTGGCTGCTCATAAGGCGAAGAACCTCAATGTCTGTTTTCTCAAAAAAAGGGAAAAAGACTTTGAACATTTAGGGTACCCTCCTGCTTCTTCAAAGAGCATCAAGTAACCATCCAAGAATGATGGCAGGTTCCTTCAGGAAAGTGCCCTCTGGGACCCTTCCTAATGACATTTTACATCTGCATGACAGATGCCATCTTGACAAACTATGTTTCCTTCCATCTCATTTTGTCCTCACAGTGACCCTGCGAAGCTGGTCTCCTCTTCCTCACCTTCTAGAGAGGAAGAAGTAAGGCTCCGGGCAGCAAGGCCCTTGCTTAGGGCGCTGCCTGGAGCGTGGGGTGTCAGGACTGCTCTTCCGGCCTTCTCGTTTCAGTCTGAGGTCTCCTTCACTCCACCAAGGCCACGATTCCGACATCCTCCAAATGTCCTGTGAAGATGTCCACATGAAATATAGGTTCTCTGCTACTTCTGTTTACTTCTGACTCTGTGGAAAGATTTTAGAGATGTTAGTAACCTTTTTTTTTTCTTTTCTACAGACACTGTGGAGAAATGATTGTATCTGTAGTGTTGCTTTTCTAGGCCCTGGAAGGAATCCAAGGCTGTCACTGTGCTTTCCATCTGGCCCCTTTTCAAGAATCTCATTGTTGCTTACTATCGCCTGGAGGTCGTCCCACAGAGCTCTGTAGAGGGTCTCTGGCAGGTTGGACATGCAGGAAGTCAGGCAAGGTGCAACTTCACAACAGAGGGGAAAGGCCGGGTGGGCACCAGGCACACCTCTCTATGTGCACACTCTCTCAAGGACAGGGGAAGGGACATCCCGCTAGACTGCTTTGCAAAAGCAAATAACTACTTGCTGATTTGCTATCTGCAAATAGTAAATAACTTTAGTGAATTATACAAATATAATTCAATTTATGAAAAAAATTAAGCTTGACTTTCCTGAAATAGTCAGAGGTCACAGTTTTAAAAGCAACAGTGAAACAAAATATTTGCTTCTCCAAAAGGTTGATAGCGAGTGAGACTTTGCCTTAAGAGTTTTACCTGTCCCATCCCCCCGTGAGCTCCCAGCACCTCAAAAGACCTGTCAAAAATGATCAGTGAGGTGACGGAAGTCTTAGCGTTGCAGGAAGTTCAGAAAATTATATTTACAAAGACGTTTGTAATAGAGGCTTCTTCCCATGTTTTTCTTCTGAAATGGGTCATGGAAGTGAGACTTTAGAAGGTATTTAATGGGCAGGATCAACTATACTGAGGACAATTCAGCCACTGTTACCCCAATTTTTAAAAGCACCTGCAACCTTCATAGTCCTTCCAAGTTTCACTCAATCAAAGTGGAAGAGAAGAGGAGATGGCCCTGCCTGGGCATTCATACTTGGATGAGGATAAGTCTGAATCCAAGTTGATGTATTATGCATGTTCCTGATCATTTGAGAGGACACTTGTTTGCTACCCTCTCTCTCTCTATTTCCTCCCTCTCCTCTCTTGGTATTAATATATTAAAAACTGTTTAAAATGCATGGGGAGAGCTCATTGTTTAAGGATTCCTGTAAGCAATCCCAGAACTTTGGAGCTAGAAGGGAAGCTAGCATGTGCTCAATATCTTTCACAAATGAGGAAACCTCAAAACTGGAACTATGGACTGATGTGTATTGTGCTCAGGTGGTGAATAGACAGAGCAGTTTCCCAGGCATGGGTCCCTCCTAGCTATCCCCTCTCCTCTCTTCTGCTCTGCCTTGATGCAGACATGGTCTTCAGAATCTCTTCATATAAGAATGAGCCCCCCGCAAAGAGCACCCTGGGTCGTATGTAAACAACTCCAAATTCAGGTGACCAGGTGACAACGCAAGTCGCCTTCCATGTGTCTTTTCCACTGAGCACTAGACATCTGTATTAGTTTCCTGTGGCTGCTGTAACAATTATCCCAAACTGGGTGACTTAAAATGACAGAAACTTACTCTGTCAACACTTTAAAGTCCGAAATCAAAGTACCAGTAAGGTTGCGCTCCTTCCAAGGGCTCTAGGGGAGAATCTTTTCTTGCTTCTTCCAGCTTCTGGTGGTTCCAGTTGTTCCTTGGCTTGGGGCTGCATCACTCCAATCTCTGCCTCTGTGATCACATGGCCTTTCTCTTTGTACCTGTGTCTTTTCTTCCTCTCTCTCCTAAGTACATTTGTCATTGGATTTAAGGTACACCCCATCTAATCCAAGATGATTTTCTCTTCTCGAGATCCTCAGTCACATCAGAGAAGATCCTTTTTCCAAATAAGGTCAAATTCACAGGTTTCAGGCATTATGACATGGAAATTCCTTTCTGGGGGCCACTATTCAACCCACTACAAGCATTAGTGTAAACGAACCCTCAGAAACAGCCCTAAAGCCTCAATGTGGGTACAAGAAATTCTAGATTTGCATTTCCCAGCATGTGTTTCTTGCACTCAGTTTTGAAGAGCTGTTTTCCAAGTATGTTTTGTGGTCAAATAACTTTGATAATTTGGCAAACAAAGTTAAACAGTAAGCAAGGTTTTTGTTTCGGTTTGTTTTGTTTGTTCGTGTTGGTACAGGATTCCTCGGGAATTAAGAAGTTGCTGGGTATCATGGCTTTTCAGAAATAAGATGTGATGCACAGCATTTTCCATGTGAGAATGTTTTTGAGCTGGGTTTTTCCTGGGTTTCTCAGAATGCTGGGCTTGAAATAAGGCTTCACTGCAAGCTTTCCAGTGAGGAGCAGGATTTACGCAGCCAGAGAGAAGGACAGGTATCTGGCACTGACAGAAGGTGAGCCAGGGCTTAGTGCGTTCTGGATCAGGGATAGCGACATCTCCACGAGCTGGATGAAATGGGTGTGGGGCTCTCTACCAGAGAAAGGAAGGGGGCAGTGGTTACCCACTGGTTGCCTCCACAATTAAAGTTCACTCTGCAGGACCTTACCTCCCAAACCATGCAGGCTCTGCATGTCTGAGCACCCAGCAAATCCCCACTTGCAGGAAGCTGCTCAGAACCTGCATAGAAGCAGTCACATTGCAATTGCTGGCTTTAGGAAACAGCTGAATCTGAGACAACCTGACATTTTGCACGAGATATGTCTGATGCTATCCTGGGTCCATTAGTTCAGAGAACATCCCGAGAAACAAGTGTCCCATGGAAGGCTCCTTGAGAAACCAATTTCATTATTAAATTGCCACAATATAATCATTTTATTAACAAAATCATTCTAATCCTACTTGTGTATACTAGTATTACCAGACACTCCTTCAGTTCTATACTTGAGTCACTACTAATCTAATTTTACAGAATCCTTATTATGTGTTGTTTTTTTTTTAAAGTTAGGAGAGAGTTCATTCTTAAAAGAACTATTTATATACACTGGAAGCACATTCCTGGAGCTGATCTAATTTTAACTTTATTTATATTCATATCTGCTGACTGCATGCTATGATAACTGGAAGGTTCCTTGGGGGTATGGAAAACTTCCAGTTCTGTTCATTTGACCAATGTGGTAAACAGAGAGAAAGAAAAGAGAATACACAGCAGTTTCTTGCCTAGCTCAATGGGAAGAATAAAGAAAGACAGAGAAAGAGTGCTGCCTGGCCCGAATTTCATGGCCGTTGCATTAAACAAAAGACTCGGAAAATGGAAATGTATTCCTATGAAATGACTCTAATTGGCTGAGTGTTGAGGCTGAGAGGAAAGTAATGATGGGGAACATGGCAGGAAAGTATTAATCTTCTCTGATGTTGACAGGTATATGGTCACATGGGAGATCCTTCAAGAGCTTTGGCAAGAAGAGATTCAGACATTACCGAGGAACTCATGTTCAAGAGACCTGCTATGCTTGCTGGAGTCTGTTTTATGGATGTTGGTTGGCACAGAGGGGTCGTGCATCCCAGGGAGACCACGTGCTCTCCGTTGCAGGCACACAGGAAGCATGTGGTCCAAACAGAGCCAGAGAAGCAAAAATTATCAGAAAAATGATCCCAGCTGGCAGCATCAGTTTAATCCATCTGTGGTGCTGCCATGGGTGAAAGAAGCTAGAATCAAGGACATCAACAGTGGAAGAGGCAGCCAGTGGTTGGTAGAGAATGAGAGAGAGCTGTGCTGACCCAAGTGTGGGTAAAAGGTCTGCTCTTTTTTAAACTCCAGAAATGCTATTTTGGAAGCAGTATGGTAAAAGAAAAATAACCTAAACCTGGCAGCCAGATGACTTAAACTGATTTTCTGGATTCTTTGCTTATGAGCTGTGTGTCTTTGGGACAGTCATTTAGCTTCTCTGCCTCCGCTTTTTAAATCTGTGAGATGGAGAGAACAATAGCATGTAATTGAGTGGCAAATAACACAACATCCTACTAAAATTAGTTTGCACAATACAGGAGTACATCCAGGCAAGATGACTCTGAGTACTCCGACAAATACATAAAAGAATAACAGAAAAAGGCATGATTGGGGCTCAAAACCACATACATATATTTGAGAACCACAAATGAGAAAATAATACAAAGAGGCAGAAGAGGGACGCATTGACCAGGAGTTTGGACTGGGCAGCATTCTACATGCAAAGAAAAAAGAAAAAAGCAGAGTGTTAGAGGCTGGTTCACTACTTGATGCTAAGACCTGGGAGGGTCTCAGGGCTACATATGCATGGTCTAGAACAGAAAGGGTAAAGGCACAACATCTCGACTGAGACCCGAGTCAATTCACTCTGGTGATATGGTGACTTGACATGAGATAGGGGCACAAATGTCATTGACATGGGATGGAAGCTTCAGGGATTTGGGGAAAGGAAAGATCAAAGTCATACAATTGTATGAATCTGACATCACAGAATCAAAATGCAAAAAGCAGAATCTGACATAATTATAGGATACATTGGCTAATCCACAGACGTTATAGATGGGATATTTTACATATATCAGAAATGATTGATTGAGGAGACTCCAAATTGGTAAAACTGTAAAAAGAATAAACAGAAAAACAAAAATTGTGTTTTAATAAATACAGAGACAATTCTACAACCCCAAATAGATCATCATTTTTAACATATAGGTATTTATACAAATTTATTATGTATAGATCAAAAATAAATTGTGTACATATTTCAAGTAATCAATACCTTATGAATAAATAGTTTTCCAATTAAAATAAAGTAGAGATCAACCAAAAATAGAATAAAAGTGGGCAGGTATATATCGGATAACTTAGAAATATACTTTGGAATAATTCATATGTGTATCAGGGTCCTATTGATGGTATAACAAATCTTGGTAGTTTAACATATCAGAGACATATTCCCTCACAGTTCTGGAGACCAGAGATCTGAAGTCAGTATCACTGGGCTGAAATTAAGATGTCTGGGCTATGCTGTCTCTGGAGTCTCTAGGGGAGCCATATAAAGCATTTTTTGCCATATAAAATAATAGTCACAGGTTCCAGGGATTATGATGTATTGAGTTTTCATTATCTACTGATCGGTTGATGGGCGTTTAGGTTAATTTCACATCTTTGCAATTGTGAATTGTGCTGCGATGAACATGCAGGTGCAGGTGTCTTTGTTATATAACGATCTCCATTCCTTAGGATGGATATCTAGTAGTGGGATTGCTAGACCAAATGATAGATCTACTTTTAGTTATTTAAGTAATCTCCATACTGTTGTCTTTAGAGGTGTACTAAATTGCACTCCAACCAATAGTGCATAAGTGGTCCCTTTTCTTTGCATCTGTGCCAGCATCTACTGTTGTTTGATTTTTAAAATAATGATCATTCTACTAGCCAGGCATGGTGGTGTGCGTCTATAGTTCCAGTTACTTGGAAGGCTGAGATGGAAGGATAGCCTGAGCCCAGCAGATCGAGGCTGCGGTGGTCATGAGCGTGCCACTGCACTTCAGCCTGGGCGACAAGGGTGAGACTCCAACTCAAAATAATAATAATAATAATAATGACCATTCTGATTGGTGTAAGGTGGTATCTCATTGTGATTTTAATTTTCATCAGGCTAGTAAAACTGTAATATAGCAACTAGACAGAATAGTACAAGAAAATAATATTATAGACCAATTTTTCTTATACTCATGGATGAAAAATCCTAAATAAAATATAGCAAATCAAATTCAGAAAATACACAATGACAAAGTAGAGTTTATCCCAGTAATTATAAGGCTGAATCAATACTAAAAAAAAAAATCTCCTATTGTAATGCATACCATTCACAGATTAAAGGTAAAAAATTATACCACCTAACTCCAGGCAGAATGGCCATATCATCAATAACGCAAAAAATAACAGATGTTGGAGAGGATGTGGTGAAAAGGGGACACTTCTACACTGTTGGTGGGAGTGTAAACTAGTATAGCCTTTGTGGAAATCAGTGTGGTGATTCCTAAAATTTCTAAAAATCGACCTTCCATATGACCTCGCAATCCCCCTACTGGCAATATACCCAGAAGAACTCAAATCACTCTACAAAAAAGATACCTGCACTTGTATGTTTATCGCAGCATTGTTCACAATAGCAAGAACATGGAACCACCCGTGCTGCCCATCAAAAGAGGACTGGATTAAAAAAACGTGGTACATACACACAATGGAATATTACGCAGCCATAAAGAAGAACAAAATAATGAATCTCGCAGCAGCCTGGATGGAGTTAGAGTTTATAATACTGAGTGATCTTTCACAGAAACAAAGATCTGAGTATCACATGTTCTCACTCATAAGTGGACCTTGAACAACTACCGTAATACTGCAAGAAAAGGATTGACAGTAGCGGGAAACTGTGGGGGAGTGGGAAGGGGGGTCTGGGAGATGGGACTGACAGTAGTCAAAATCTGCCTGGGGAAGGGGGAGCACACTTCATCAACAAGGGTACCAGCATGATGAATATTTGTGTACCTAACCCTGAATTGTACCCCACAATCTTAAACTTAAAAAAGGTAAAAAAATTACGTAATCATCTCAATAGATGCCTAAAAATTATGAAATGGAAGTCCTCTGTCACTCATAACTAGAAAGTTAAAAACCCTTAGCAAAATGGGACTGGAGGAATGTTCCTTCACTTGACAAGGACACATATCAAACCTTCAGTAGCAAACATCATATTGCCTAATGAGATTTTAGGAGTTTCCCAGTAGGCTAAGGAAGAAGTACGTCTGCATTCACTGTCACTCCTTTGGCATGAAAGGGTTTTGGTGGCCCTCGCTAGTTCCTCATTTTCCTTTCTGGTGCTGAGGTATGCATATCCCAGTGGTAATCGTGTCAAAGCACAGGCTACAGTACAAAAGCAAGGGCTGCTGATTGTCTACAAAATCCACTCTTCACCACCATTGCAATAGAGTTCCAGCGAGGTACATGGTAGCCCAGCTAACTCATATCTCTCCATCTCCCCTGTCCTGCCATGTGGCCGGGTAACTAAGCTTTCTCCTGCAGAGTGCAAGAGAAGGGATTGTGTGCTACTCACAGGTCTGTATCTTAAGACATAGGTATGTGTTAAATCTGTAGGTTGCCTTGGGAAGGATGGACATCTTAAACAATGTTGATTCTTCCTATCCATGAGCCTATGAACAGCTTTAGAGCTAATCTCTACAGGACAGGAGTCACTGCTGAACTCAGGTATTTTGTTTTCTTAATGATCTTAGTCCTCGTCTTATTCCTCTGACTTCCCTTTTC
>CAUYQG010129093.1:0-27645 GCA_963574415.1 Tarsius wallacei
TTTATCAGTGTAAGGAGGTTTTTGACAGATTCTCTTGGGTTTTCAAGGTACACAATCATGTCATCTGTAAAGAGAGATAACTTGACTTCCTCTTTTCCTATTTGGATACCCCTGATTGCCTTCTCTTCTTCGATTGCTCTAGCCAGGACTTCCAATACTATATTGAACAGGAGGGGTAAGAGTGGGCATCCTTGTCTTCTTCCAGTTTTCAGGGGAAATGGTTCCAATTTTTGTCCGTTTAGGAGTATGCTGGCTGTGGGTTTCTCGTAGATGGCTTTTACTATTTTGAGGTATGTTCCATGTATGCCTAGATGTTCGAGGGTTTTTATCAAGAAGGTGTGCTGGATTTTATCAAAAGCTTTTTCTGTGTCTAGTGATATAATCATGTGGTTTTTGTTTTGACATCTATTGATGTATTTAATTACATTTATGGTTTTACGAATGTTGAACCAGCCTTGCGTCCCAGGGATGAAGCCTACATGGTCATGATGGATGATTTTTGAAATGTGTTGTTGAATCCAAAGGTTTGCTAGGATCTTGTTGAGAATTTTAACATCTATGTTCATCAAAGATATTGGCCTGTAGTTCTCTTTCTTTGTTGGGTCTTTACCTGGCTTGGGCATCAATGTGATGTTAGCTTCATAAAATGATTTGGAGAGAGTTCCATTTTTCTCAATCGCCTGGAATACCTTCAGTAGGATTGGTATCAGCTCCTCCTTAAATGTCTTGTAGAATTCTGCTGGAAAGCCATCTGGTCCAGGGCTTTTTTTTTGTAGGTAGTTTTCTTATTACATAGTCAATTTCCTTGATTGTTATTGGTCTGTTTAGAGTCTCAATTTCTTCTTGTTTCAACCTAGGCAGGTTATGTGATGTCAGAAAGTCCTCCATTTCCTTAAGGTTTTCAAGTTTGTTTCCATACAAGTGTTCATAGTAGTCTCTAATGATTTTTTGTATTTCTTCAGGGTCAGATGTGACTTACCCAGGCTGAAATGCTGTGGCACGCTCACAGCCACCGCAGCCTCGACCTGCTGGGCTTAGGCAATCCTTCTGCCTCAGCCTTCCCAGTAGCTGGAACTACAGACTACAGACGCATGCCACCACACCTGGCTAGTTGTGTGTGTGTGTGTGTGTATGTGTGTGTGTGTGTGTGTGTGTGTGTGTATGTGAGGTCTCACCAAGTTGCCCAGGCTGGTCTCAAACCCCCAAGCTCAGGCAATCCTCTCACCTCTGTCTCCCAAAGTACTGGGATTACAGACTGAGCCACCACACCTGGCCATAATGTCCTTTCTAATTTTTATTTTCTCTCTTAGTCCAAGATACAGTGGAGGACCACATATTGCATTTACTTTTTAGTATATTTTTTATTGTGGCAAAATATACATACCATAAATCTACTGTTTTAAAGTGTTCATTTCAGTGGCATTAAGCACATTCTCATTGTTGTGCAACCTTATCACAAAAGCAGTTTAAAGAGCTCTTATCGGTGAGACCCAGGATGGGTCTGAGTCCTTGGATGAAACTGTGTGGGCTTTGAGCCCAGTCAGGACAAGGATCTTAACTGGGCTATGACTGAATCAGCCAGCACAAATAAAACAATTCAGTTGTCCCTCAGCATCCATTGGCTCTAGGACTCCTCTCAGGTAACAAAATCTGCAGATGCTCCAGTTTCTGATATAAAGTGGCATAGTATTTGCATATAAGCTCTGCACAGCCTCTCATATACTTTAAGTCATCTCTAAATTACTCATGTTACCTAAAGCACTGTAAATGCTATGTAAATAGTGGTTATGCCACATTATTTAGGGAATAATGACAAGAGAAAAAAGTCTGTACATGTTCACTACAGATGCTTTCTGAATATCTTTCAACTGAGATTGGTTGGACCCACAGATACAAAACTTACAGATACAGGAGGACTGACTGTTCTTTAGAAAAAGCAAAATGTAAATGTCCTTGATGCATTAAAGTGTAGGCAAACTTCCATAACCAGCTGAAAAGCAATGGTTAAATCATAAATTTAACACTCCAGTTCAGTTCTGAACACACATGTAGGAATTTCATTAGTAAAAATGTGCCAGAAGTTCTGTTAAGATGAACTTGACATTTAAGATCAAGAGAAAAGGAGGAAAACATCCTGAAATCCCCAGAGCCCTTTTTTCTCATCTAAGCTCCTCTTTATTAGCTACAAGTAGATTTTCCACATTGTGGCTTTTCAGAGACAAATTCCTTTTGTGCCTCCCTCTGTTACTCAACTCAGACTGATCTAGATGTGTCTGAGCAAAATACAATTAGGTAAGGGAATCTGCTTTAAAAAAACAAAAAACCAAGTGTGGCCCAAGAGTGTCATTAGAATTAGTCTGTATGTTTACCTAGGGAAACTATAAGTTGGTTTCCTAAGTAAACATTCAGGGCTGTTTCCAAAGACATTCCAGGAGTTATATAGTACATGTGATTTTGTATCTATAAATTTGGAAATTTTTCCAAGGCTCCTGGCTGCCACTTCAGAGAGCAGGAATTATATTTATGTTCCAACATCTAGAGTGATTATTCTCGGTGTAGGGACTGTACTTGAATCAAGGGACTTAGTAAATTTGCATTCTAATTCTGAATGCAATGAAAAGAGATCTAAGAGGTGCTGCAAACAGGACACTGGAGATAGCAGAAAAGGAAGGAAACTACCAGGTACCAGACACAGAACTAAGCATTTGGCGTACATTATGTAATGAATCCCAACTTACTCCCCCTCTGCAACTCCACACTATACAGAGAGAAAAACAGGGTTTGAAGATGTGTTAAGTAACATGTTTAGTGACAGAACCTGAACTCAGCATCCTGTGGCACCATGGGGTCACACAGTTTTGCTTGTCTGGCAATCCCATGAACACTTCGTTTCCAATAATAGATCAATGGCAGGCTAAAGAAACATTTCAGATAGTGTGCCACAAAGCAATTCTTGGAAGATATTTCCTGCTCCACCTTTGTCAGTGGCTTGAACAAAGCCATGGAAGGCAAATTCACCTAATTTGACATTTGAAATGTCAATGATACATATGAGAAGGACAAAAATACATTAGGTAACCAAATCAGGATACTGACAATCTGGGATAACAGACTGAATGGAATAAGATGTTACAATAAGAAGGTAATGTCAAGGTCTGCATATAGGTTCAAAAAATCAATTGCATAGTAATACATGAGGGAGAAAGTTTAAGAAGACAAAGTTTAAAAACAATGTCCACAGAATGCTTTTTGAGTCAACAATAGAGCCCGAACAAGTTCACAGGGTCATGCAGTCACACACACACATAATTCCAAGCTGTATTAAAATATATCCAACATCTCTGATAATCACTGATCAGACTATGATATAAAAGGAACATTTTATGCATATAATATTTATTGAGTGCCTTCTAAGTGCTAGGTACAATGCTAAGCCTTGGAGATCTGGTGGAGAACCAAACAAAAGCCTGTTGTCACAAAGCTTAACAGTCCAACAAATACAGGTAAAGTGAAGTATGCTCAGGGAATGGAAAAGAACTGAAAACTATGTCTTAGAGGAACTATAAAAGAAATGGAGGACTTTTAGCCTTGAGAAAAGTCTTCTTTTGAAGCACATTTGAAGGGCTGATGAGAAAAATGGCAGCATACTTTATGATAGGTTTTATCGTATTCAAAATATGTCCTGTCCCTCTCAGTGGAAGGATTATACATCAGTGGCCCACATATGTTAGGCGTGGTCATGTGACTTCTGATGCTCCTCTTCATGAGAGAATTGTGTAGTTCCACCTTCATCAGCCTGCAAGGCAGTCCCGTGACTTGCTGTGGCCAATAAGATGTTAGGCAAAAGTGATTATCCAAAGAGAAGTCAGCTAACCAAATTAGAAGTGAGTCCATTCTTGTAGCTGGTGGCAATCTGAGTAGTTTTATTTCAATATTCAAATAGAACATTCCATTTATAACCTCAAAGAGTTTCTTTTACCTAGCATGTACTGCCTTAGCCAAAACCAGAAGTGACATTTGTTCACTAATAAGTTCAATAAAGGACTTACTTAAAGGCTGCTTTCTAATTGTTACTATTTCTTAAAATTAGGTGGCCTACCTATCATTAACACGTATTAGTGTTGCCAATTTTACTCTAATTGTGGGTTTGATTCAAATCAATTTTATTGATATATAAGGACACCTTCAACATTTCACGTGCAGTTTCAGTTAAAAGTTTAGTGATTGGGCTGGAAATAAAAAATTGATGCTTAGCTTTATCACTAAAGCTGTTTATTCCACTCTTGCTCAGTGATCTGTTTCCACTTAAGTCTCGAGCATTAGGAAATGAGTTATCATTGGTAACTTCTAAGTGAAATTGTAAAGATGTCAGATAACTCAGTGGTTTGCTTTTACACAAAAAAAGGAGAATAATATGCTTTCTTTCATTCATTCTGTTCAATACTTGGGCTTTTACTAGGCACTAAAGTCCCTTTGGAAACCACTTTATATATTTATTGCAATTAAGAACTGCTGCTTCTAACAGGGGCTGCAGAGTGAAGTTCAATTAGACCTTACTTGCTAGGGATGCACCCTCCTCATCTCTCCCTTTCATTTGTTCCTCATTCTTACAGATGTGTTTAAATTTGAATTCACCTTTATGACCATCCAAGCAATTTGTCTATGCCCTTGGAAGAAGATACTGCCCAAGCAGTTTTTGTTCACTTAGAGACATATCTCAGTTCCAACCGCCTGTATCTGCTACTATGACAAAAGAAAAGTTGTTTGTTTTTTACATGATCACTAGCTAAGACTTAAAGTATAAGCAGCAAACATCACATGCTTATTTTGACAACATCAGATGCGTTCAGGATGGTATGGTTATAGACACATGCTTATTTTGAAAGCATTCATGAAGGATATCAAGACATTCGAAAACATGGTCTCATATATTATAATCCAGTTGGAGAAATTTAAAAAACATAAAAAATTAAAAAGTCAAAGAACAAAATATTGAGATAACAGATCAAGATAAAAATAATCTGCCACTATTTCCAAATGAATTGATCACATACAGCATTTCTTTGAGATGAAGGTCTCACGGAACTCAGCCAAAAAGCACTGAATCAGGACAAGTTTACACACAGAATCTGAATTATTTAATGGGAAAAAAATTTCAGCCAATTTCTCATATCTGACAGGTCTTGTGTTGTGAGGTCTTGCATTAGTAACAAATGTGAAGCATTCATAGACACATATTTAGCAAACTGCTTCAGAAACACTCAAAAGTTTTTAGCTTGTCAATTAAATCATGAGAGGTTCCTAATGATACAACCAGGAAGTATCTTTTAACATAAGGGAAAGAGGCTGGGCATGGCAGTTCATGCCTGTAACCCAGCACTTTGGGAGGCCAAGGATTGCTTGAGCCTACGAGTTTGAGGCCAGCCTGGGCAACATAAGACCTCATCTCTACAACAAATTTTTAAAAATTAGCTGAGTGGTGGAGCATGTTTGTAGTTCCAGTTACTCAGGAAGCTGAGGCAGAAGGATCACCTGAGCCCAGGAGGTTGAGGCTGTGGTGAGCCATAATCATGCCACAGCACTTTAGGCTGGGTGACTCAAATAAATAAATAAATAAATAAATAAATAAATAAGGAAGGAGCACAGATTATCTCATTGTTTTCACTTTAGAATCTGTGCCAGTGGTCTTAATTGTTTTTTGTCAGTCTCAAAAATATATAAATCATGAAGTGTGTTTTCTTTCTTGAAGAGCATTCTCAGAAATCTGAGAAATTGTTATGGCTCCTATCCACTTTATAGATTACTAACCACTAGATGGAATGCCTTTTTAAAGAATTGCTAACTGAATATGCAAATAAGTCATAATATCTCAATAATGATGTGAGGATAAAATGAGATAAGTGAAAGTGCCTGGAATTCTTAAGAAGAAAATATGATGGAATATTACACAGCCATAAAGAAGGACAACAATATGGACTTTGCAGCAACTTGGATGGATTTAGAATCTATCATACTCAGTGATCTATCACAGAAACAAAGAACAGAGTGCTACATGGTCTCACTCATAAGCAGATCCTGAACATCTGCCATAAGAAAGGGATTGGCAGTAGTGGGATACTACTGGGGTGGGGGTGGGGGGAGGGGCAACAATATCAATAAGGGTACCTGATCTCAAACCAGGCAAAGTAGGGACCAAAGGCTCAAATTTTACCTGTACAATGACCACTTGTACACCTAATCCTGAATTGTACCCCACATTTTAAAAATAAATTTTAAAAGAAAAGTATGCTGAGTAAATTGAAAGCAAGAGTACTGAAGTATAGTTTCTCAATGAAATGATCAATGGCAAAGAATGCCATGACTCTTATAAATAACTTTTTTTGTTGTTGTCTTGGAGAAGTTTCACTAATATACATCTCATTTTTATTTTTCAAAATCGGGGATGACTTCTGTCATCTTAAGCACTGTATTTCTCCTGAGGCAATGGGTGAGGGCCTAGTTCCTGGGCTCTGCCTGTCTCTTTACTATACCACTTAGGTAAACTATTAAAAAGTGGCTTTAAGATCTTTACTAATAAAACCAATCCCAGACAAAAGTGTTCCTTGGGGACGCTTCAACCCCGGTTCTCTCTGCCCTCTCTGCTCCCAATATCCCAGTCCCCCAGCTACTTGGGACCTTTATCTCATTGCCATGAGGTCTCACACTCAATCCTCATAAACTTTTGCTACTAACTCTTGCTGTTTTTACCATTCCACTGTGTTTTGGTTTAATTCTGAAAAGTCTCCAATACTCAAAAGAGATCTTTTGGAGCAAAAGTCACCCCACATTGCACGGTTTGTCTCACATTTTCCTTAGGGCACTGCTCATCTGACATTACAAGTTTGCCCTTCTCGTTAAATCAGTATCAGGCATGAATGACAACTGAAAATCAATTCATCTAGAGTAATGTCTCAAGGTACTACTTTTTCATGGAAAGAGGGATCCTAAGAATTATGAACTCTGAAGCAGGACCCCAGGTTTTGATAGACTAGAACCTTCCAGGAAATTCTAAGATAGCGGCCCTGAGGGCCAGGAGAAGGCCTATAGGCCTGTTTGCTTATTAAATAATGTGTCTATATTACTCAAAGTGTGGTCATTTACCCATGTGCTTCAGGTCAATGACAGGTAAGAAAAGAAATAGACAACAAGTATCAAAAATGTTATAGCAACTTGACTGGGTGCAGTGGCTCATGTGTGTAACCCTAGTACTTTGGGAGGCTGAGGTGGGTGGATTGCTTGAGTCCAGGGGTTCAAGACCAGCCTAGACAACATAGTGAGACCTCGTCTCTACCTTCTACCAAAAAAAAAAAAAAAAAATTATGGCAGTTTGACAATATCTGCTGAGTCTAAAATACTTTTAAAAATGGTATTTTTTATTTTGGATTCATTTCTTTAATTTTCTAATAACGCATTTTGATTGTATTTTATGAAAGTATGGATCTACAAAATATTGAAGGAAAATTGTATTAATAGCTCATTACCACAGATAGCTTGATAAATACTGTTTTAAAAGAACAAAATGAATTACCTGCAGTGATACTTGATGGAGCTATGGTATATAATTCTTGGTGATTTTAGCTTAAAGATTCACTTTAAATAGCTGTAAATACCTGTTTAAACATGAGTATATGTGCTGTGTGCAATGTATTGCCATTATCTGTGTACTCATTACCTAGCGATACTAAAAACATGGAACATACTTCAGTCAACAAATATACTGCAAAGAGGTGAATTCTTTTCCAAGTTTAAAGTAGATCAAATTAGATAACATGAATAAATATCATTGGGACTCTGCCCCCAAAATAACATTAACATCTGCCCTTTTAAGCTAGAATTTGAGAATATGATTTGTTTATTTGGTACTGAATGTTTCTTCCTCATCACCCCAAGGAAGCTGTGCTGATCTGCTGTGACCTCTGGCTCTCAAATACCATCTTGGCGTGCACCGAAGTGTGAAAGGACATCTCAGAGTACTGCCCTAACCCCGCTTCCTGCCCATCACCTGTTGCTAAGTCATTTCCTTGGCAAGAGAAGAGTGGGGTAGTCAACGTAGAGGACAAATAAAGTTACTATCATCACTGCAGCTGAGTAAGGAGCAGGAAGGGCTGAGCAGCTAGAACTGTAATGGGGGGAAGAAAGCATCCTAAATGTGTCTAGAAGTATGAGAATGATTCTTATTTCTTTTTATTGGACTGAGTCAGATTTAGTGTTTCTAATAGATATCATATCAGATAACATTAGATTTTTGTAGGAATCCAAGGTAGTTCCCTCAACAGTGTGATATGAGGAAGAGAACAGAGCCATGAGCTATTATAAAATATATTTCTCCATCAGTCTACCCTAGTATATGAAATTCTATTATTCCCTTTTGTCATAATGTGCTTGAGCTGCCACGACAAAAACACCACAGGCTAGATGGCTTATTTAAACTGCAGAAATGTGTTTATCATAGATCTGGAGGCTGAGGAATCTAAGATTAAGGTGCTAGAATGGTAGGTTTCACTCCGAGACCTCTTCTGTTGATTAGTAGGTGGTTGCCATCTTGCTGTGTGCTCATATGACCTCTCCTTTGTGCGTGTGTGAATAGAGAGAGTAAGCACTCTGGTGCCTCTTTTATAAAGGCACTAATCCTATCATGAGGATCCCACCCTTATGACCTCATCTAACTTTAATTATCTTCCAAAAGCCCTATCTCCATATACCATCATATGTGGGTTTAGGGTTTTGACATATGAATTAGGAAGGGGGTGTAGAGGACATGAATATTCAGTCCACAATATTTTAGAATTAAGAAACTAAGATGGGCTCGGGGGCTCAGCCTGTAATCCTGAGCTTTGGGAAGCTGAGCTGAGTGGATTGCCTGAGCCCCCGGGTTCGAGACTCGCCTGGGCAACTTGGTGAGACCTCATCTCTACAATAAATCAGAAAAATTAGCCGAGTGTGGTAGCGCGCGCCTGTAGTTGCAGCTACTTGGAAGGCTGAGGTAGAAGGATCGCCGGAGCCCAGCAGGTCGAGGCTGCAGTGGCCGGGAGTGGCACTCCAGTCTGGGTGACAGAGTGAGACTCCAACTCAAAAAAAAAAAAAAAGAAAGAAACTATAGACATAAACAGCTCTTAAAATAAAACATGCTAATTCTTCAATACCCATTTATATAGAGTTGGGTTTTTTCTTTATCTGTTTGTCAACTATTATCACAGCATTGGAGGCAGGGAGTGGAACCTGACCACTGTAAGAAGACATTATTAATTCGTTCATTTAGCATATGGTAATTAATTGAATTCATTAGGTGCAGGTATCATGCTGAGTGCTAGGGATAAACCTGCAAATAAAAGCTTGCCAAGTGAACTTTCAGACGACTAAAAAGACAGACCTTTGACAAATAAGATGAATGCAATGTTAGGCAGCAGTCCCCAACCTTTTTGGCATCAGAGACTGGTTTCATGGAAGACAGTATTTCCATTCACCAGGTGAGGTGGGAGGAGGGGTGGTTTCAGGATAATTCAAGCTGTAACATCTATTGTGCACTTTATTTCTATTACTATTATGTTGTAATATATAATGAGATAATTATACAACTCACCATTAAATTTTTTAAAAAAGAGGCATGGACAGAAAGTGGTAAGTGAAATAATGGACAGGTCATGCACAGACTAAAATAAGTGTCAGTTTCTTACTTAAATCTGGCCACCAGATGCAGCTGTATAATTGAAGTACATCAACTCACTTGCCACTCACTAACAGGGTTTTGATATGCAAGCAATTAATTGATTATGGTCTCTGTACAGTCAAACCTCACGGCTAATGTTAATCTGTATTTGCAACTGCTCCCCAGCACTAACATCACTGCCTTAGTTCCATCTCAGATCATTAGGCATTAGATTCTCATAAGGAAGATGCAGCCTAAATCCTTCACATGGACAGTTCACAATAGCTCCTATGAGAAACTAATGCCGCTGCTGATCTGACAGTAGGTGGAGCTCAGGTGGTAATACGAGTGATGGGAACCAGCTATAAGTACTGACAAAACTTCCCTCACTCCCCTGCTGCTCACCTAACAGGCCACAGACTGGGGTTTGGGGACTCCTGATGTTAGGGTTCCATGCTGGAAGCTAGTCTCGGGTAAAGCAGGGGCACAGTGGGAGGAAAAATACACTCAGGGACTCAGAAAATGCTCATGGGGAGACTAAACATAAGTGAATCCTAAATGAGAAAGGTATCCATTGGACAAGTAGAGATGGGAGAGAGGTAGGAGGGGATGGGGGTGGGCACTGAGGGCCAGGCACAGAGTCAGAACACAGAAATGAAGAAAGTCCCACACAAGCAATAAGCACAGATTTGAATGGAACTCATATGCCCCTCTAAGAAGTTTTTACTTTATTTACAATCACTGAAGGATTTTAAGGAGCCATGGAGTAACAGAATCTGATTTTCCATTTGGAAAGGTCATTTTTTGCAGGCAAAGTGAACAGTAGATTGGAGGAGTTCGAGATGATGAAACCCATCAGCAGATTGTTGTAAAAGCCTGGGCAAGAAGAAATGGTTGGGGGGATGAAATAAGGCAGTGGGAATGGAGAAGAAGGAAGACAGGAGGTGTTGAGGAGCAGAAGTAAGACCAGGGATAAGTCCAATTGTGTATTAAAGTTGCAGATGCCTTGTGACTCTAGGTGACCAGACACAGCATTTACTGAAGTAAGAGATTTGGTTGAAAAGAGCTGGTTTGAAGGAAACACGGTGAGTTCTGTTAGGCGTGTTTCTTTGGAGGTACCTACAGGATAGCCAGGAGGCAGCTGGATCTATAAGCCAGGAGTTCAGGAGAAAGGCTGGGGTAGCAGCTCTCTCTTGGGAGATTCCTGCTTGGAGAGAAGCAGTGACAGAGTATGGACTGCCTGAGTCTGTATCCTAGACAACCTGAGTAAGCGCTGTGTCTGTATCTGTCTTCATAGGTACATGGTGAGTTCCAGAAGGATCAAATCAATAGTTCCCTTTTTCATCTCTTATGGCATTTAGCATATAGAAAGTGTCCTACAACTGTAGATACGTGAGCAGCAGCAGGAAAATAAGTTCCAACTCTGACATAAAATCCACCATGCTTAGGGTAGAATAGAGGTGACCAGCTGCCCAAAATGGTTTTAGAAATAAAAACATGCCGAATTCCCATTTGTGCACTGTTCCTTGGTTTCTTTCACTTAATAAACAACTCATCTTCAGAGTAAAATTATCTACCTTAGTGACTCCAAAAATAGGATTTGCAAATAGATTTGAAGCTTCTAGTGAGGACCCATGATGATGTGGAGGAATCATCTATAGTATTATTTCTCAGGTAGGTGTGGTCAGATGAGGGCGAGGCAAAGTGGAGAATCACCCCAGGATAGGGACAGAGTGCAATGAAACATACTGTCCGCTTTCTGCTGTATTAGTTAAATGGCCTTTATTGTTTTTGTTAAGAAAGGTCAATTAATCACCCAAAGTTTTATCTGACAGTAATTAACAATCAACAGTGACAAAATATCCAGTAAGAGCTCACAACAACAAAGGGTTTTGTTATTCTCCTCCCACATACCATTGAAAGAGGAGTCCTTGACATGTTATATTTCCTTTTACAGCTTCATTAGTGATTTTTGGCACACGGAAAGGGGTAAGAAGAATAGAAGTGTCGCAGCTCACCTAACCAGACCATGGTAATTATTTACAGCCCTACTCCCTGTGGGTATAATCCGTGAACAAAGCACTCAAATGTTTCAGAGCAAACCATGTCCAGGAAAGAGAATAAAAAAGTAGGTAGCACATCCCTTTGCTTGAAATAGGCCTAGTAAATCCCAGAATTGATGAGGGATTAAAAAAAAGGAAGATCACTAAACTAAATTCAAATTCTGTTTTATAGGAAAATGAAAGCAAGTGTTAGAAATTTCCATAAGCGCTACTGCTCTCCTCAAATATTTAAAAACAAACTGTATGCTGTTGCTGAATGCAGGTCATGGTGTCAATGTTTCTGTCATAAGCAGGAAGAGATTTTGCAGTGTATCCCCAAACAGAACTTCGCAAGTGTTTCAAGAAGACTATGGCTTATCTTTTCTTCTTCTGCATCAACACGGCTCTCACCCCATATCCTCTGCAGGGGGAAGTTCACGTCTCACTTCAGAGAGTACTCTTGTTGCTAAGTCTTTATCCAAACCCAAGCACAATCGTTAGGTATCAAGGCCATCCCAGATGATTTCTATGGAAAGTTCTAGCACAGAGCCATTAGGCTGCCTAGCTTGCCCACTCTGGGACTGGGGCCGAGATTGTGTTTTCTATATCTGGTTCTTACCGATCAGCAATTTCTAGCTCTAGCTTCAGCATTCTCTGTCTGCTGGGGCAATAAACTGGAAGCCTTTGTCCCTTTTGTAAGAAAGTTCACAACTTGTTTACAATAAAAGATGCAAATGGGTTCTCTTCATTATGTAGAAACATAACATAGAAACCCTGATGGGATCTCTTCATTATGTACCAGGGTACTCAGAAAATCACCGCTGAGCACAAGCATTTTGTCAGCAGCAGAAGTTAAAGATCCCACTGTTTAATCACTTCCCCCTCAACATCGGCTAGATGGTGATTGTCACAGACTCTCCTGGTCTTAGGAATGTTGTGCCCTATGTCACTTCTTTGCTTGATAGTCAGTTAGTCTTGTCTTCAATAGTTCCAGGGTCAGAAAGCTCTGAAAGCAGCAAAACTTCTTGCTTTTAGCTCCAGAAGGCTCTTCCTTTTACAGAATCAAAATATTTTCCTGTAACTTTTAGTCCTTTATTCCAATACTGCTTTCTGGAGCATCACATCATGAACATATTTTCTTATATTTCATGGTCTCCTAAAGGTCTGAAGGCATTTCTTATAGCTCATTCCTTTCCTTCCCATCCTATCATCCCTGTCCTCACTAAGTGGAATGTTATTGGTCCCTTAAACTAACTATCCTAGACTTTCAGATTATTTATCCTTCTACATACTCCTTTTAGGAACACCCAAATTCTTTTGTAAATTCTCATTGAAACATCTTTTTCAGTAAAGACCTCAATAGTCCTTGCATAATAAGACCAGCACTGAGAGGTCACCATGACTCTTCTCTGATCTGAATGCTGTACCAAATGTTACCCAAGGTCCTTATGGGATGTTTATCAATCCTACCATGTATTGAGGCCCTGCCACATGCTGGGAAGAGCAGCAGCCTCTGGAGGACAGGGAGCAGAAACCCCAGGTTCTCTGGAAGAAGTCATCCCTGGTTTGGTCTGCTCATTAAAAACACTGCTCAAGTCCATTGGTTCTACTTAGCTCCAGAACTTCTCCCGAGCAACAGCCAAGGGGGTGGGGGAGATCTTTGATCAGAAGTTCTTGTGATACCAAAAAAAAAAAAAAAGGTTGAGAGGAACTGAACTGTCAAAGGAGACTGATCCATCAATATGTTCAACATGCTATTTTATAGTTTCTGGAAGAAACAACCGTAAATTCGTGCAGCACCAGATCCATATAATGTGTACTTGATAAAAACATTATTTCTACCTGCCTCCTTATGAAGTGGGTGAATCCTTTATTTAGCAGTTGCTTTGAGAAATATCTATCTTAATCCTTTCTGGAGTGACTGCTTCTTTATGAGTCCTTGCTATTCACTGACCAAGCCAAAAGTCCCACAAACTGTGGTGCTCTCTACACCACTGAGCCCTTCTTGGGAAAGCTGCACAACTTCACAGAGGTCTCCCACAAATGCGTTGTCTTCCACTAACTAGGTCTTTAAAACTATGTAGATCCATGCCCACTAGGATAGCTAGTATAACAAAACAGAAAATAGCAAGCATTGGTGAGAATGTGGAAAAGGTATTTCAGTATTGGGAGAACGAATGGGCTGGGGCTGTGAGGGTACACAAGGAGCCAATGGAAAGAAAAGAAAGAGTAGTCATAGCACAACGCGAGGTGTAAGTGTCCCTGGATGTGGTCATGGGAGTGAGCAGCAGAAACGGAGAACAGATGTAAGCAGTTCGAGTCTTGAAGGTCAGTAAAAAATGGGTAAGGCAGTAATATGAAGGCTGGTCACATCACCTGCGGAGTTAAAAAAAAAAAATAGTGATACCCAAGTCCTATTTCTAGGAATGCCAATGTGTCTGGGCAATGGCACTTTTTTAAAATTGTAAAATATGTGTAATATAAAATTTTCTATTTTAATCACTTTGAAATGTACAGTTCCATGGCATTAAGAACACTGACATTTTTGTGCAACCATCAACCACCAGCCATCTCCAGAACTTTTTTTTATCTTCCCCAACTGAATCTCTATACCCATTTAAAAATGACTCTCTGTTTCCCCCACTCTCCCAGGCCCCTGGAAACCACTATTCTATTTTCTATGTTTATGAACTTGACTACTCTAGGTACCTCAATCCTGGTATTGTTTGAAACTTCCTTGATGAGTCTAATATGCAGTCACTGCTGAGAAATGCTGTGCTACGACGCTGATTGTTTCAACCATGTGGACGATGAAGTCTCCCAGGGTCATGACAGTCCTTGGGGAGAGGAAGAAGATTATGAGGCAGATAAAATATTCTGTAAATGCAACTTGTGGAAATCAGGAAGGAAAAAAGAGGGCAGGAAACTCAGAAGAACCAGGTGGTTATCCAAGGCTCACGGGTATTGATCTGGAATTGGGGGCCAAGATGGAGTGGAGATTTAAACCCAGGTCTGATTGCAAAGTCTAGCCTCCTTCTGTTATACCAGTGATTCCTTCATTCAATAATAATTTTTTTTTTTAGTTGGGGTCTCACTCCGTCGCCCAGACTGGAGTGCAGTGGCCGCTCCCGGCCACCGCAGCCTCAACCTGTTGGGCTCCGGCGATCCTTCCGCCTCAGCTTTCCAAGTAGCTGGAACTACAGGCACACGCTACCACACCTGGTTAATTTTTCTTTTGATTTATTGTAGAGCTGAGGTCTCTCCAAGTTGCCCGGGTGGGTCTCGAACCCGCGGGCTCAGGCGATCCACACACCTCAGCCTCCCAAGGCGCGAGCTTAAAGGCTGAGTCACCGAGTCCAGCTTATTCAGTAAATATTTATTGAGTACTTGTTATGTGCAAGGCAGTGCACTAGGCATAAGTTTCCTATTCAGGTGGAATTTGTATTCTATCAAGGAGTCATATAATGGTGATGAAAAGAAATAGATAAGAATTTCAGGTAGTAAAATAAACAGCGTAATGAGGTAAAGAGTGAATTGGATTGTTGGAAGTTTCTCCAAGGAGGAGATCCTTAGGAG
The DNA here is from genome assembly GCA_963574415.1 of Tarsius wallacei. NCBI lineage: Eukaryota > Metazoa > Chordata > Mammalia > Primates > Tarsiidae > Tarsius > Tarsius wallacei. The sequence goes on from CAUYQG010129093.1 coordinate 15,304, forward strand.
GAAGCCTGAATGATGGAAACAGAGGCTGTCATGCCATGTCAAGTGCAAAGGAGTTCAGCAAATGCAAAGGTCCTGAGACAGAAACAAGTTTGGTGTGCTCAAAAAACAGAAAGAAAGTCAGGGCAGCTAGCACATGGGAGATGGGGGTGAAAGAGTGAGCTGTGAGCTGAGAGAGCCAGGAACCAGATCAAAGTCTTATAGGCCAAGGTAAGAAATTTGGGATCAGTTGTCCCTGCAGTAAGATGCTGCTGATGGTTATAAAAAAATCAGACTTCTTCTTTAAGAGGAAGGAACAGGGGCAAGGGTGGAGGCAGGGAGACCAGTGAAGGTAATTGCAGTAGTCCAGAGAGGAGGCGGTGTGACTTAACACTAGAGTTGGAGGACCGGGCTCATGGCTCAAGTCTGTAATCCCAGTATTTTGGGAGGCCAAGGCGAGAAGATTGCCTGAGCTTAGGGATTTGAGACCAACCTGGGCAACTTGGTGAGATCTCATCTCTACAATAAATCAAAAAAATAAGCCAGGCATGGTAGCACACACCTGTAGTTCCAGCTACTTGGGAGGCTGAGGCAGAAGGATAGCCAATCCAGCAGGTTGAGGCTGCAATGGCCGTGAGCATGCCACTGCACTCCAGCCTGGGCAACAGAGTGAGACTCTGACTCAAAAAAAAAAAAAAAAAAGACTAAGGTTGGTGGCACTAGCAATGGTGAGAAGTGACAGATCATGATATCCTTCAGAGGTAAATATAATACAGGATTTGAGGGATAGAAGAATGACGTTTTGGTTTTGGCCAAGCATCCAGATTGATGGTGGTACCATTTGCTAAAAGAAGAGGTTTTGAGGTGATAAAGTATCATACGGGGGCAAGGTAAGTTGGAGATTCCTATTAGATGTCCAAGTAGAGATGTTGAGAAGGTATTTACACATACAAGTCCAGAACTCAGGGGAAAAGTCAGGCCTAAAGATACAGGCTTGTGAGTGTGCTTAAGAATCATCTGGAGAGTTATTGAAAATGGTGATTCCCAGCCTCCAACCACAGCGACTCTGCTTCAATGACTCTGGAGTAAGTGGGATTACACTTCTAATTAGTCCTAATTAGATGGTCTTAAAATCCTTCACTCTACCATTCACTGCCTCTGGTTGACACTAATCCATCGAACAGTTCTTTAGCCACTTAATTATATATTTTTCCATCTTATTCACATATTTTCCATCTTCTTTATAAATATACAGTATTAAATTGTTACATGTTAATTTAACCATATCACCAAATATATTTTACTTTGTTATATATTGTATTGTAACATAACCATATATCAATATGTTACATTGATGTGTTAATTTACTAATATATATGAATTTATTTTTCATATTTTTCTTCTTAGTCACAAAATGAGAAATACCAAAAGCCTTTTAAAAAATGTAGGTAGGCCGGGCTTGGTGGCTCAGCCTGTAATCCCATGCTTTGGGAGGCCGAGATGAGTAGATTGCCAGAGCCCGTGGGTTCAAGACCCGCCTGGGAAACTTGGCGAGACCTCATCTCTACAATAAATAAAAAAATCAGCCGGGCATGGTAGCACGCGCCTGTAGTTCCAGCTACTTGGAAGGCTGAGGCGGAAGGATCGCCGGAGTCCAGCAGGTCGAGGCTGCGGTGGCCGGGAGCAGCTACTGCACTCCAGTCTGGGTGACAGAGTGAGACTCCAACTCAAAAAACAAACAAACAAAAAATGTAGGTAGACTTTATATCTGGAATTCCCTTATCTGTCCACTTCTAACTTAAGGGGGGGGGCAATATGGGCAAATAATTGGTTGCACTGACTTTAATTATTTTTATGAATCCATGTAGCTCCCAAATCATCAAGACTTTGTCTATTTCTAGGGGTCCATATACCATGTTAGAATCCATTCCAAAATTAGCCATAAAGTCATCAATCTTGGTTTTCTAAGTCTGTCAGAATTCACTTTTTTGAAATCAAGACAGAAGGGCCCTACGATCTTTGACATCTCTGCCCTCCTCCATGATTTCTCAGAAATGCTATTTCTATTATCTCCCCCGCACACTTGCAAATTATGCCCTCTCAGTGCTGGGTGCTCAGTTTATCTGAGAGCTGGCTGACTTGCCTCACACAGCGTCTGCAACCTCACCATGTTTTTTCTGGGCTTTCCTATTTGGAGACCATTCTCCTTGACAGAAACTTGGAAGCCTCACTGACCAAGCCTCTGATTGCTCTGGGACAAGTCTTCCAACTCTACTGGGGTCCCCTTCTTAATTCTTTTTGCTCCCCACTGACAAAAAAAATCATTTTTCATTGCTCTTTTTTTTTCTTTTACTAGAGGAATGAGGTGATGTTTTATTTGATTTAATTTGGTTGTTTTTGGTTCTGTGTTGCTTTTGCAACCCCCAGGTCTACATCCAACTTTGGTTCTCCTGACACAATTCCCACTCATCACATTACATTTTTATGTGTATCTTTGACCATGTGACCCTCTTTCCATCTTGTGTGCATGTCTTTTTAATATACCTCTAACTTCCAGGCACCTACCCACGTTCATTATCTCACCAAAGCAGATGTTTTAAAGTATCTTTATTCCAGGCTGAACATTCACAAACCATTACGGGACGATTGATGGGTCCAGGTTTCCATATATGCCAGTCGATCAGGAAGCTTGCCACAAGGTTGTTCTCATTATTCAATAGTCTTTGTCGCTATTTAGATTACTGCTCAGGTGAGGTCAGGGGAGATATGACTCAGGTCCATGACAACTGACCTCAATATCTTTCCAAGGCTGGTTTAATGGTTAAGATAAAAGGAATTCTGGAAACAAAGTTCCGGGAGATCTTGTGGTAGAATAAATGATGGTGGTGAATAAGGACATGCACTTGCCATTAAAAGTGGCATGTTTATGGGGTGCTGACACAGTTTATGGGGTGCGTGCCTTCAGGTACCAGCCAGACCCATGCTTTCCCTAATGTTTTCAACCTTTTCCCAAAGGTTTGGACAACACAGCTGTGACAAAGCTGCCAGGGGAATTCCTCAAGTTGAAGGTTGTTTTTATGTCTAACCAATGTTCCCTTCCACTGCCAGCACTAGAGCAGGAGGGCATTCTCTTTAGTTATGACCCTGTGATCAAGACTGCCACACCACACAACTCCGGAGGGCCTCATTCACATGGAGCTCTGTGTCATGTCTCAGAGGACGCCATTCCTATAGACCAGAGTAAGAACGGCACCCCATGCAATTGTGCTACTCAGAGGCCCTGTATGAACGACAGCCTAACCCTACATCCCTTGTCACAATCTACTGCAATAGCATGTAATGACACACAAGTCAGCTACTGAGCTTACAAGCACTTTACCCCAGAGAGTCCAGGACCATAATACGGGTTCTGCAAGGCAGTTGTAACAACAGCAACCACAGAAATAGTATTTTACATTTCACTGGGTGCACCTGGTCTCTGCCACACACCTCAAAAAATTCCTGTATGGCGAGGATAGAAAAGCAGACACAATGGCCCTGTGTTGTCCTCTCTAAAGACAGTTGCAGAAAGGTTAAACAATTTTCATTCAAGCTATAGGGCTCTATGACCTTAGGCCTGTTGAACCTTTGCTTTCTGGAATTCCACCAATGGCACTTTAGTCTTTTATTTAGATCTTGGATTTTTATTAAAAAGGAAATTCATTACTTCACCACCTTATCTTCCTTAACTCCTGTATTATTTAAGACCTCTGTGACTCTGTGTAGCAAAAACCCAGTTTGATCCAACTTTTTTTTTTTTAAAAGGGGGACACTGGAGTATCTCATTATGCTCAAAGTATAGAATGAAGATGGGACTCAAAAATAAGCTGGAAGGAGGAAGTGGGCTCTGCTTTTTCTGCGCATATGTGCTATTCTCTCTTAAACTAGATTGCTTTTCTGTTTTTTGTTGTTTTTTTTTTTAGTTGGAATCTCACTCTGTCACCCAGACTGGAGTGCAGTTGCACGCTCCCAGCCACCGCAGCCTTGACCTGCTGGGCTCAGGCGATCCTTCTGCCTCAGCCTTCCATGGAGCTGGAACTACAGGCGCACACTACCATGCCCGGCTAATTTTTTTTTATTTATTTTAGAGATGAGGTCTCGCCAAGTTGCCCAGGTGGGTCTCGAACCCTTGGACTCAGGCAATCCACTCACTTCAGTCTCCCAAGGCGCGGGATTACAAGCTGAGCCACCGAGCCTGGCTCTTTTTTTAATGTGAAAGCTTCCTAAAGGGAGGCTGGGTTTCAGTGTCTAAGTCTTCTATCACCCTACACAGCGGCTACTGGAGTTTCTGGTAACACATGCCGATTCACACAAACCTTAGGGACAGGTGCGGTGAGGCCACCAGATAAAAAAGGTGAGGGAAAGTGGGTGAACAAACATCTTGTTTATTTAACAGTGATTTTAGACATCAAAAAGTCATAGGCATCATCATTAGTCTCTGGGGAATTGCAAATCAAAACCACAGTGAGACACCCCTTTATACCTACTAGCAGAGCTATAATAAAAAAGATGGATGATAACAAGTGTTGATAAGGGTGTAAAAAAATTGGAACCCTCACACACTGCTGGGAGGAATTCAAAATGGTGTCATACTTTGGAAAACAGACTTTTTTTAGTTCCTCAAATGGCTAAACAACAGTAATCAAAACAGCATGGTACTGACATAAAAACAAACACACAGACCAGTGGAACAGAATAGAAAGCTCCTTCCCCCCAAATAAATCTACATGTATCTCTGGTCAACTGATCTTCAGCAAGAGTGCCAATAGCACAAAATGGGGGAAGGATAGTAGTTCAGGTAAATGGTGCTAAGAAAACTAGGTACTGGATATCCACATGCAGAATAAAAATGGACTCCTATCTTATACCATATACAACAACAAAAAAAAATCAGCTTGAAACAGATTAAAGCCTTTTAAACATAAGAAAGACCTAGAACCATGAAACTGCTAGAAGAAGACATAGAGGAAAAGCTTCTTGACATTGGTCTGAACTGTGAATTTTCGGATATGAGTCCAAAAGCACAGGAAACAAAAGCAGTAATAGACAAAGGGAATTATATCAAACTAAAAAGCTTCTGCACAGCAAAGGAAGCAATCAACAGAGTGAAAAAGGCGCCTATACAATGGGACAAAAGATTTGCAAACCATATATATAAGGGGTTAATATGCAAACAAAACAAACAAAAAAGGTTAAGCATAGATTTACTATGCGATCCACAATTCCACTCCTAGGTGTATATCTAAGACAAATGAAAACATGTCCACACAAAACACTTGTACATGAATGTTCATAACAACATGATTCATAGTAACCAAAATTGGAAACAACCCAAATGTCTATCATTTATGAATGCTAAACATATGTGGTTTAGTCATACAATAGAATCATTTAATAGTAAAAAGGAATGAAGTACTGATACATGCTACAACATGGGAGAATCTTAAAGGCATTATGTGAAGTGAAAAACTCATCACAAAAGTCCACATATTTTATTTCCGTGAAATATCCAAAAAAGGCAAATTTATAGAAACAAAGTGGATTAGTCATTTCCATTGGCTGGGGAGAGGGGGAAATGGGGAGTGACTGCTTTATGTGTGGAATTTCTCTTTCAGGTGATGAAAATGCTCTGAAATTAAATAGTGATGATGACTGCACAACTCTGTGGATATCCTAAAAACCGTCAAGTGGAACAATTTAAGTGGGTGAATTGTATGGCATGTAAATTGTATCTCAATAGAATGAATGTGGAAATTGTGTGTATGTGCGTGTGTATGTGTGTATGCATGTGTGTGTGTGTTGAGAGAGAGAGAGAGAGAGAGAGAGAGAGAGAGAGCGCTGGCCAACTGAATATCAGGCCAAGCATGTTCAATCTACAGAATTCTCTGATGGGTGTAGAATTGGCTCAGGAAGAAAAATTCAGCATTGAAATTACTTCATAAATAATAATGGTAGAATGTCCCTTTTCTCCCCAAGCTTATAATTCTGATCATGTGTTAGGCCCCCAATTCTTTATACTAATTCATAAAAACTCTTGTTTTTTTTTTTTTTTTTTTTTTTTTGAGTTAGAGTCTCACTCTGTCGCCCAGACTGGAGTGTAGTGGCCGCTCCCGGCCACCGCAGCCTCGACCTGCTGGGCTCCAGCGATCCTTCCGCCTCAGCCTTCCAAGTAGCTGGAATTACAGGCGCGCTCTACCATGCCCAGCTAATTTTTTGATTTATTATAGAGATGAGGTCTTGCTTGCCCAGGCGGGTCTCGAACTCGCGGGCTCAGGCAATCCACTCACCTCAGCCTCCCAAAGGCGCGGGATTACAGGCTGAGCCACCGAGCCCGGTTAAAACTCTTGTTTTTGAGCAGAAAGATTTATTATACTCAGCCTCAAGGACAAATATGCAAATCTTAGCTTTGGCCGTGTTGTTCCCTGAGACTGTTTGCTGTGGGAAATGGGCAATGCCTTTTGATTATGAAGCACTAGGGACGCGTTTCACAGCTCAAAGTAGAAGGGCACAAGTGAGACTCCTAAAGGAAGTACAATTTCCATTTTGCTTAAGAATAAAAAACGTTATCATGTATAAGAGCAATTCAAAGTACTTTCTGAATCTTGGGTCTTGCCTTGTGTGATGACTTATGGGAGTTCTTTTCTCCCTGAGCTGTATCTGGTTCTGGTGTGAGGACCAGACCTAGAGGGGGCACTTCAGAGGTTGATGCAGGGAGACCAGAGGAAGGATCTTTTAAAGAGTCAGAATCGATGTCCTTAGCCAACAAAGAAGATGATATTGGATCCAAAGTTGGCTATAAGCAATTTGATGTCAGGAACCTGTCCCAGCCAACTCGACATCTTCAAGACACAAAAAAGACATTTAATATTATTTTCTTGGATGTTAAATGTCAGCTAGGATGCAGTGCGTAATGCTCACAAGACACAGACCTTTGCAGAAATGGCAGGGAAATGTTAATCAAATGATTCCATACAGATGTAATTGTAAACTATAAAATACCTTGAAGGAAAAATATGTAGGGACATGTGGAATTATTGATGACTGAATGGCCATGAGAAACCCCTATAACCTTTACCTCTGTGCACTTTAGTTCTCTATAAAGGAATGTGTTTACACAGAGAAGGAATTTGGTCACCTTAGCTGTCACTGAGGCTCAGAGGGTCAGGACTAGTTTACTGAATGGAAAACTGCTTGCCCCAGTTTGCCTCCTTATTGAAGGACCAAAGGGCAAATGAACAGGGCATCCGTGGGGACCATCCTGCGGGTGGAACATTGTTTTCCTGTGCCACCAATTTGAGACTGAATGTATCAGGAAAGCAGGAGAGAATCGGGTCCCCCAGTGAGGTGGGCACTCTGTGCTGTCCCCACGTGGTGAAATAGGGAGCATGGTCCTTCCTTTGCCTCGAGTTTCAAAACATCCAGCAGGTTGGTATACCATGGGTCTGCAGTGGCTCATCAGGGAACCCAGGTATTCTTTTCCATTGCTTATTAACTGTTTTTGATATGTGCTATTGTAAGGAACCCTAATCCCACATCCCCCACTATAGGATATGTCTCCACTTAGATACTCCAGAGGAACTTAGTATTTAACATATTCAAAGTGAGCTCATCACTTCTCCCCTCCCTCCTCAGCTGTGTTTTCTTCTATTCTCTCTGGCTTAACAAATGGCATCATTCAGTCTCCCGGGCTAGAAATCTTGGTACCTTCCCCGCTACCTTCCTCACCCTCTCTTCCCAGAGCTAATAAATCACAATCCTGTTCACCATTATTCTACATATTGAATCCTCTCTTTTCCATCTCCAGTGCTGCTAAGATAGTTATTTTATCCCATATCAATGCAACTATTTCCTGCCTAGTCTTCTTGTCTTCCATCTGGTGTCCTTCTCATCCATCTTCTACTTTGTCATCAGATCATTCTGAAATGCTTGTATGACCACATTGACACACCCGTTTAGAGTCCTTTGGGGGCCTGGCCCTGCAGACATCTCTAATGTACTGTTCACGGATGCCCCCAACACTCACCCGGAAGCTTCCTTGAAGGGCTAGGATGTGTACACCTCATCTTGCCAGGCTGGCATCTCTTGGACTCCTTACCTTGCATGCATCACTCATCTTCAGATTTGACTTGAGTTACATCTCCTACGAAGCCTTCTCCGCTTTCTTCTTCCAGTTCCCATCCAAAATGAAACTCATGACTTCCTTTTTGTGAGATTCTAGTGCAGTGTATTCAAGAGCAGAGGGTTTGGAGGAGGATAAGCCCAGTCTACATCTTGGTGACACCACTTATGCTCTGTGTGATTCCGAGCAGGTCAAACTTCTCTAGGCCTCAGTTTTTCCCTCTTTGAAAAGTAGAGACTATAGTGTCTTGCTCGTGGAGTCCTCCTCAGGATTAAATGAGATAACCCACGTAAAGTGCTTGGCATATGGGAAACCCCCAGTACGTGTTCATTCTGAGTTATTCTGAGCAAGTTTCCATCCAGGGAAGATAACACCTTAGTGTGTGCTTACTTATGTTTGTGCCACAGATAGATTTAGCCTGAAAAAGACAATTTGATTGTTGTTTCCTCAATTCCTAGAATAGTGCTGGGAAAATAGTAGACTTGAATCATTTCACAGCTTCCTGTCGTGTCTCCATGAATCTCAGGAAATCAATGAAGCTATAGTCCATTGATGGTGTAACTGAGAGTAGATCTTCCAAGTAGTGATTGGGGCATCAGTAAAAAGGAAGATAAAAGCACTTGAGTCCTGTGAACTCTGAATTCACCATTCCTCAGGATGACATGCTAGAAGTAATCTCATTTTTTTTCTGACTTATGGAAAAACATCTCAAATATAAAATTACAAAATGTAAAAAGTCAAATTAAAAAAATTAAATTGATTGTCATAGGTTGTTGTTTTATAAAAAGGTCATTGCTTAATTTACTTTTGGTTACGGCATTCTTTTTAGTTCACACCACAAACTTTCCTAATTCTATTGGGGATTGGCCTGTTGGGTGGAAAATGGGCCCTCTTCCAGGAACACTACCAGTTACCTGCTTCTTTTAGCTGTAAATGAAATGTGAACAAAATGACCCCACCATAATATCCATTTTTGGGTGGAATTATATATTTAATTTGAAAAAGACAAAGCACTTCATTGTCTGGAAATTATAGTGTGTACCGTCTACAAATGTCATCAGCCTCTATCTTTGAGTCTGGAGGAATATGTAATAAAGGGAAAGCACCAAATGCACATCTCACAGAAAACCATAATTAAATGAAGTTTTCCTGATTAGTGCTTTAAGTCACAATTTGTCATAGAACTCCAAAATACCTTGAATAACATTCACTATTAGTTGATTTAGTGGTAAAAAAAATGCAATCCTTATGAAATATTTACTATGTTTTTCCTTTGCCTGGAGAACACTTTATTATTTAGCCTGTGATATCATAACCTATGACCCAATAGTGATTTGACCCTTTCTAGTGCTCAGGTGTGTGTCATTGAATGACATTTATTGCACTGGAGGTGTTTGGCTTATGAATAAATATAGATGATCGAATCATTAAGGGGAGGGGTTCCTACTATTTTGATTTTACAAAGAATTGAAATGAAAAAAAAAAAAAACCCAGCTTCTCTTTTGGTCAAAATAGTCTCAATTTTTTAGTACCTCCATTGTCTGGGTTTTTGTCATGTTTCCCTTAATCTTAGACATGTGGCGTTGTAGAATCATAGAATGATTAGCTCAGCAGAAAACTTTGTGATTATCCCCAACGGACGCTTCTGGAAAGATTCACAGTCTACTTTGGTCTAATATGCACAAAGGTGGAGGCACTTGGGCCTACCTGACTTCTTTTGGCCCAAGAAGCTAAATGCATTCTTTCTTTCCTCTTCTTTGCCTTTCCCTCGTCTCTCTTACATGAGAAATACCAAAGGAATTATGGATCATCTCTCCCTAATTTTGCCAGCGAGCTTTGACCAGGAACCACAGTTGTGAATCCTCCTAAGAGGTGCTTTATTTCTCAGGTGCTTCTAATAAGCGGTGCTTTGTTGTGTGTGGTGAACTGAAGCAAATGAATTATCTGCTGATATAAAGCTGATGACATGGAGCTAGTTTTGTTTTATTGAATTATCTGTACTGTTTGGCATAATAAGTTGTGTTGAAATACTTCCTACTTCTGTGCCTGCCTTTATTAGTTTAAAATTTGGGTCTTTTTTATTGTTGTTGGTGCTTAGAATAGATTTTAATATGATGTGCAATTATCTCTCTGTCATGTTCATTTTGGTTTAATCGCCTACTCTGTATCATAATGGGGCAAGTCAGCAGAAGACAATGTCCCTTTGCTTGTGAGTACTACATTAAGGTATCTCACATAACTTTATAAATTATTTGTAATTCTGGGCAACATTGAAACTACAGACTTCAGAGATAAAATTCTGTTCCTATTCCCCTTGAAGCTGCTTAAAAACCTAACATTTCTCTGCATGACCAGAGAGAGATAGTTGCTGTTTGTTTCAATTTTTTCTTTTTCCCACTTTTACTGTTGCTTTGCTGCATTATTTAATTCTGATTTCTGCCTCAGTGTTTCTATCTTCCAAATACTATCTAAGCTTGGCATTTGCAGATTTTCAAACTCATGGGATTGACTGTTTTCTAGAGGTCCTGACGTTATCTGTAGTTTTGCAAAGACAAGAATTAGAGTTGTACCTAGTACAGGCTGGTGTGCGAGAAAGAGGTTCTTTGTTCTTGGTGGCTCCTGGCTGACTCGACCCCTTAGCATGGAATCACATTTCCTTCCATAGAAGCTTCCAGCTGCATCTGAGTAATTACTTTCTTAATCTCTACTCAGCCTCAGGCATGTTTTTATGTACTACATTACAGATCATAAAAGTATATGTGAATTTGGAGTATGTGATGGTTTAGGACACTTTCTTCAACCTTTAAAAAAATTACTGATGCCTAGGTAACACTCCTAGATATTCTGATTTTTTGGGGTCTAAAGTGGGGCCTGAACATGTATATGTTTAAAAAGCTGCCCAGGAAGTTCTCATATGTAGTCAGGTATGGGAGTTGATGTACTATGAGATACCTAATGCATTCATAATCCCCCAGCTCCAGCTTAAAAGACTTTGCATGATGTCTCGTTGCTATTAAGATAAAGACCATTCCTACCCTTCCTTCCCTGGCAGTTTCCCATTACTGCCAATCCCTTTCTTATTGTATTATGATAATTGTTCAAGGTCCACTTATGAGTGAGAACATATGGTACTCTGTTCTTTGTTTCTGTGATAGATCACTGAGTGTGATAGACTCTAAACCCATCCAAGTTGTTGCGAAGTCCTTATGTTTGTCTTTCTTTATGGCTGCATAATATTCCATTGTGTATATGTACCACATTTTAAAAATCCAGTTCAGCTTTGATGGGCAGCATGGCTGGTTCTATGTTTTTGCTATTGTGAATAGAACTGCAACAAACGTGTGTGCAGGTATCTTTTTTTGTAGAATGATTTGAGTCCCTCTGGGTATATTCCCAATAGAGGGATTGCTGGGTCATAAGGAAGGTCAATTTCTAGTTCTTTCAGAAATCACCACACTGTCTTCCAAAGAGGTTGCACTAGTTTGCATTCACACCAGCAGTGTAAAAGCATTCCTTTTTGTCTGCATCCTCGCCAGCATCTGTTGTTTGTTTTATTAATGATGGTCATTCTTATGGGGGTTAGGTGGTATTCTCAATGTGGTTTTGATTTGCATTTCTCTGATGATGAGTGAGGCTGAACACTTTTTCATGTGTCTGTTGGCTGCCCATATATCTTCTTTTGAGAAGCATCTACTCGTGTCTCTTGCCCACTTTTGAATGAGGCTGTTTGTTTTTTTCTTTTCGGTGCATTTGAGTTCTTTGTAGATCCTAGATGTTAGGCCTTTGTCAGATATATGGTTGGCAAATATTTTTTCCCATTCTGTGGGCTGTCTCCCTGCTCTCTTGATGGTTTCTTTTGCTTTGCAGAAGCTCGTCAGTTTGATGAGGTCCCACTTGTCTATCTTGTTTCTTATGGTATGTGCACTTAGAGTTGTGATCAGGAATTAGTTGCCAGTTCCAATTTCCATAAGGGTGTCTCCTGCATTTTCTAAGATTCTTATAGTTTGAGGTTTTACATTTAGGTCTTTGATCCATTTAGAGTTAATTTTTGTGTATGGTGAAAAATAGGGGTCCTGTTTCAATCTTCTGCATGTGATTAACCATTTACTGAATAGGTTCTCCTCTCCCCAGTGGTTGTTGTTGGAGGCTTTGTCAATGATAGGTTGGTTGAGAAATTGGGGCTTTGCTTCCGGAATCTCTATCCTGTT
>CAUYQG010129100.1:0-12339 GCA_963574415.1 Tarsius wallacei
GACTGACTCAGTGACCGGTCTCCCTCAGTTATGGGTGGTTTAGTGGCTGTCCTTCCTCTGTAACGGATGCCCCAGTGAATAGAGTCAGTCACTAAGACAAACATCACAGAGAAACAGTCATTGTGACGGGTATCAGAAAAAATGTCCATTTACTCTGGTGAACACATAGCAGAATAGGGGCAATCACTAACATTCCCACAACTGAGAAGGGTCAAACACTGGGGCAGCCATCACAGTGGAAGTCTAGACACTGAGATACCTCCACAGAGAAGGACTTGTCACTTTGGCACTGATAGCAAAGAAAGTTGTCAATGGGGCATTAATTATGAAGGGAGGTAGTCACTGGCACAACCATCACATAGGAGGGCCAATCACTAGACAAAACAACACTGAGGAAGTCTAATCACTGGGACACCCATCACAATGAATGGCTTGTCACTAGGGCACACAACATGGATGAAGTTCTGCTAGAGTGACAATCATCACAGATGAGGATTAGTCACTAGGAAACCCATTATGGAGGGGAGTCAGTCACTATCCCCAAATAAACAAGGAGTCACAGGCACTGAGGCATCCATATAGACAAATGGTTAGTCACTAAGTTTTCATTATGTAGAAACACAATCACTGGGACAGTGATTGGAGAGGAACACTAGTAACCAGGCAACAATTCCTGATGAGAACACATCACTGGGGTATTTTTCACAGAGTAGGGCCAGTCATTAGGACACATCACAGAGGAAGGACCATCACTGGGGAAGTAATCAAAGAAGAAGTGTAGTCAAGAGGCACCCATCACAGAGGAGGGCCAATCACTGATAAAACCATCACAGAATAGGGCCAGTCACTGAGGCACCAATCACAGAGAAAGAACATTCACTGGGGCACCAACAACAGAAAAGGGGCAGTCACTGAGGTACTCATAACAGAGACAAACCACTCATGAGGGCACACTTTGCTTATGAGGACTAATAACACCAAACACAGAGAAAGGCTAATCATTGTGGCATTCATAACAGAGGAGGTTAAGTCACTTGGGTACACATTATGGAGTAGGGCCAGTCACGGTGAAATCTTTCACAAAGAAAGTCTAGTCACTAGGGCACTAATTATGATGGAGGGGCAGTCACTGGGGCACCAATGATGGTGTAATCCCAGTCACTGTGAAAATTGTAACGGGGAGAGTCATTCACTGGGACACTCATTACAGATGAGAGCAAGTCGCTCTGTCACCCAGCATCAAGGAGCGCTACTCACTAGGGCATCCATTACCCAGGCACACAACATAGAGGACACTGAGTCACTGAAGTACTTATTTCAGAGAAAGACCAATCACAGAGACATCTTAAACAGAGGAGGCATCCAACACAGAAGACACACATCACAAAGAGGCACCTACCAGAATGGAGGGCCAGTAAATATTGCACCAAACATATAATAGAGGAGGAACAGTCACAGAGGCACCAATATCAGAGGAAGACTAATAACTTAGACAACCACATATAGGAGGGTTTGTCACTGTATGAATGGTAACAGAGAAGAGTCAATTACTGGGGCACATATCACAGAGGAGTTCTAGTCACTAGGGCATCAATCACTGAGGAAGTATAGTTGCTGTGGTTCCATCATACTGGAGGGACAGTCTCAGGGGCACCTATCATAGAGTGGGCAGCCATTGGGACAGAAATTACAGAAAGGAGCCAGTCACTGAGGTATGCATCACAGATGAGGGTCAGTAATTAGGGCAAAAAATACAAGCACAGAGGAGTTGAAATCATTGAGGCAACCATCAATGAAGAGGATCAGTCACTGGGACAGAAATTACAGAAGAGGACTAGTCATTTGGGCATCCATTACAGAGAAGGGTATGTCAGAGGGAAAACAACACAGAAGAGGAGCAGTTACTGAAGCATTTATAATAGCCATTCACAGTTACAACCATCACAGAGGTGAAAAAGTCATGGGCATAACACTCACAGAGGTGGACTAGTCAATGGGCCACCCAATATAGAGGAGGATAAGTCACTAGGCCGCCCATTATAGAGAAGGACTAGTCACTGGGGCTTTTATTACAGAGAATATCCAGTTACAGAAACACCCAATATGGAGGACAACATGTCATTCGGGAACCCAACACAAAGGATGGCTATTCACTATGGCATCTAATTTGGAGGAAGACCAGTTAATGGGGCACCAGTCAGTAAGAAGGCACACAAACAGAACACCTATTATAGAGGAAAAACAGTCACCGGGACACCCTTCACAGAAGAAGGCCAGTCACTGGTAACCCATTATGTAGAGGCCCAGAAACTGGGACATTCATCACACTGTAGCACTAGTCACTAGAGTACCCATTCTGGAGGAGGCCCAATGACTAGGAGAATTGTCGCATATGAGGGTTAATCACTGGGAAACCTATTCACAGGATGACAAATCAATAGGGCACAATTCACAGAGGAGGCCATGTAACTGCAGTAACAAAAACAGAGGAGTCACAGAGACATCCAGCACAGAGGAGGGTTAGTTGATGGGGCATCTATTATATATGATGACTAGTCACTGGGACACCAATCATAGAGGAGGCAGAGTCTCTGCAGCACAATATATGGAGGAGGCCCTATCACTGGGGCACCTATCAAAAATGAGAGCCACTCACTAGGGCATGCATTATGGAGGAGTTCAATAAAGTGGTACAACATCACAGAGAAGGTCTAGTAACTGAAACAACCATTATGGAAGATGTCCATTTACTGGACCACTAATCACATTGGAGAGTCAGTAACTGGGCCAACCATAATGGAGGAGGACTGGTCACTAGGACACCAATTATGGAGAATGACCAGCTACTGGAAAACCAATCACAGAGGACAACTCACTCTGGAACTCAATTAAGAGAAGGAACATCACAGTGAATGCAGTCACTTGATTAAGAATCACAGATGAGGACCAATCACTGTGGCACCCAAAATGGAAGAGGCCAAGTCACTGAGATAACTTTCACAGAGGAGGGCTAGATACTGGATTATCAGTCACAGTGGATGCAGTCATTTGGTTAAGAATCACAGAGGAGGATCAATCAGTGTGGCATCCATAATGGAGCAGACCAAGTCACCAAGCTACCCATCTCAGAGGAGGACTAGACACTGGATCACCCATTATCAATGATGGAGAGTCACTGGGACATCAATCACAGAGATGGCACAGTCACTACAATGCACATTATAAATGATACTGGTCACTGGGGTACCCATCAAGGATGGTGGCTTGTCAATGGAGCAAACATTATGCAGTAGGGCCATGCACTGGGACCCTAATCACAGAAAAGTGCCAGTCACCAGGGCTTCTGATAAGGGGCAGAGAAAGTTCTGGGGGCACCCATTATGGAGAATGCCCAATTACCGGAACACCCATAACAGAGGGGTGCTAGCCATTGGACCTTCCATTATGGAGGAGGGCCAGTCACTGTGGCACAAATCACAGAGAAGTCCTAGTTACTGGGGCACCAAGCAAAGAAGAGGATCAGTCACTGGGGTATTTTTAAAAGAAGAGGGCCAGTCACTGGAGCATTAATTACAGAAAGGACCAGTCACCGAGTCAGCCATCACAGAGGAATGCTACTCACAGGGACATCAAATATGGAGGAAGCCCAGTTACAGGAACATTCATAACAAAGGCCAGTCCTTGGGGCACCCATTATAGAGGAAGCTTAGGCACTTGACCATCTACTGCAGATAAGAGTCAGTCAGTGAACACTCCTCATAAAGGAGAGTAAGGTGCAGTGGCACGAATCACGGAGAAGGCCAGTAACAGGAACATCCATAAATGTGGAGGACCAGTTGATGGGGTACCCAAGACAGAGGATGCCAGTCGCTGGGGTACACAGCTAAGATGAGGGCCAAGAACTGGGGTACCAATCAGAGAGAAGGACAGTCACTGAAGCACTCATCCCAGAGGATTGGCAGTCCCTCAGTTATCCAACCATCTCTGGGGAGAGCTAGGCACTAAGACACCTTAACAGGACATGGCTTGACACTGTGGCACTGATGATAGAGGTGTATCTGTCACCGGGGCTCTTGTTACGGAGGAGGACCGGTCATTGGGACAATCATCACAAATTATTCCCAGTCAGTGGGACATCCATCACTGAGGAAGGCCAGGCACTGGTGCAGCATTGATAAAGAGGGACTTGTCACTAGGAAAACCAAAGTGAAGGAGGCCCAATTACTGGGACACCCATCACAGAGAAGGGCTTATCATCAAGAAAGCCCTTATAGATGTGATTTCAGTCTCTGGGGCACAAATCACTGAGAAGCACTGTCATTTGAAGACCCATAATTGGTGGGTACTGAGGGTTGGTCCCTGAGGCTTCAGTTATTTTGGAAAATCAATCAGTAGTGCAGTGATTACAGAGGTTAGCTATACACTGTGAGGCCTATCATAGAGGAAGTTCAGTCACTGGTGAATTTTGCAAACATGAATGCCAATCACTGAGTCATACATCACAGAGAAGGAACAGTCACTGGGGCACCCACTACAGATGAGGTGTATTTATTGAGCATCCATCACAGAGATGGGACAATCACTGGGAAAGCCATCACAGAAGAGGGCCATTCACTGTGACACCCATCACAAGAAGGGCCAGTCATGTGTGCATCCCCCAGAGAGAAGGGGCAGTCACTGGGGCTCCCAGAATAGGGAACCATTCGCTGGGGCACTCATCAAAGAGTTAGGCCAATCATATGAGAACACCAACTCACTGAGAAGTGCTAATCACTGCTACACCAAATGCAGACAGGGTCTCATAACTGTGGTATGCATAATAGATCGTGGTCAGTCACTGAGGACTCAATCACAGAGGAAGGTCAGTCATTTGGGCACCCATCTGTACGGACTCAGTATCTTAGGATCCAATCACAGGATGAGCGGTAACTGGAGAAACCACCATGCAGGAGGAAAAAGTCAGGGTGGTACACATCACAGCGAAGATTCAGTCACTGGCACATTTTTTACAGAAGAAGACCAGCAAATGGGACACATTATAGAAGAGGCATAGTAACTGAAACATCTGTTTTAGACATCCAGTCACTTGGACACCCACCATAAACAAGGGCTAGTCACCGGGGTACCAATTTCTGAAGACACCAATCACAGAAGAGGACCAATCACTGTGGCAACAATGATGGAAGAGTGCTAGTCATGGGGGAATCCATCACACAAGAGACCCAGTCAGTAGGGCACAAATATTAGAGGAGGCCTAGTCACCTCAGCACTTATTATGGTGGAGACCCAGTAACTGGTTCACCAATCATAGAGGAGAATCACTCACTGGCACACTCAGTCACTGAGGCATATATTATAGAGGATGCCTAGTCATGGGGCACCCAACACAGAAGAAGACTGTTAATGGGAGCCTCCATCAGAAGAGAAAGTCAGTCACTGGAACAACAATCATAGAGAAGAGTAAGTCCCATTACAGAGGAGAACCAGTCACTGTAGCATCCATCATCAAGGACAAGTCACTGAGGTATACATAACATAGGAGGCCATGTCACCTGGATACCCATTAGGAGGGGTTCAGTCACTGGGGCTCTGATCACAGAGGAGGCTCCTTCACTGAATCACCCAATTCAGAGGAGTGTTAGTCCTCTGAGGAACCCATTACATAGAAAAACAAGTTACTAGGGCTGTTATTACAAAAGAAAGCAAGTTATTGGGACATCAATATCAGAGAAGGACCAGTCACTGGGACATATTTTACAGAGAAAATCCAGTCACTGTGTCAAACAACATAGAGAAAGACAAGTCACTGGGACGTCCATAACAGAGGAGATACAGTCACTGGTTACCCATCAGAGAGTAGGGTCTTTCCCTGGGACAGTAAACGCAGAAGAGGAACAGTTACTGGGGCACCAATCACTGAGGCAGGCCAGTCATTCAGTAAACCAATATAGAGGAGAAGCCATTTTTGGGACACACATAACAGAGGGTCTGTCAATGGACACCCTTCACAGAGGTCGACACATCACAGGTGAACTCCTCACAGAGAGGGGCTAGTAACTGATACATTCGACACATAGAAGTGCTAGTCACTGTGGCACCCATCACAGAAGTGGGGCAGTCTCTAGGACACCCATCACAGTGATGGGTCAGTCACCTATCAAAGAGAGAGACAGTACTGGGACATTAATTATAAAAAAAACCCAGTTACTAGAAGACCCATCACAGAAAGGGAATAGTCCCTGGGACACCCAATTTGGAGAAGGACAAATCACTGGGACAACAATCACAGAAGAGTCCCAATCTATAAATCATCTATTATAAAGGACGCCAAACTTTGGACTGCCATCACATAGGAAGACCGGTTACTGCAGCCTGTATCATAGAGAAGGCTCAGTCACTGGGGCACCCATCATAGAAGTAGGCCTGTTACTCGTAAAGTATCATAAAAGAGGGTTAGTAACTGGGGCATCCATCACAAAAAAGGGCACTTAACTGGGCCAGAAATTACAGAAAAGCACCAATAAATCCAGTAAGTGGGACACCCATCACAGAGAATGAATAGTCACTGGGACAACCAATTCAGATTAGGGCACCCATAACAGAGGAAGCATAGTCTCTGGGACACCCATAGTAGAGGAAATAATCACTGTGTCACCAATATGGAGGAGACCTAGTCATTAGGGCACAGGTAACAGAGAAAGGACACTCACGGGGCACATATTACAGAGGAAAAGAATTTACTGGGGCATTCATTTGTAGGAGGTCCAGACAATGGTCACACATCACAGAGGTTGGTTAGTCACTGGAGTCACAGTTATGGAGAATGGATAGTCACTAGAACAACCATTACAGATGAGGTCCAGTCCCTGGGGCACCCATCACACAGCAAGGCAAGTCATGGGGTCACCCATCACAAAAAAGAGCTAGTCATTGGGAAGCCCATTAAGGAGGAGGACAATTAAGTGGAACATCCATTACAGAGGAGGATTAAACATAAGACCAAACATTATGGAGGAGCACAAGTCATTGGTCCACCTATCACAAAGGAGAGCTAGTCATGGGAACACCCATAATGGAGAAGAATCAGTCACTTGAAGATCCATTATGGTGAAGTTCCAGTCATTGTAGCAATCATCATGAAGGAGAGTCAGTCACTGGAAAACCCATCACAGAGGAGAGCCAAACAGTAATGCACCTATTACAGAGGAGGGATAGTCACTAGGACATTCACTATTAACGAGGGCCAGTCACTGTAGCTCTGAACAAGGGGGGGGGCAGTCACAGTGGCACCCATTACAGATGATGATCAATCACTGGGCCACCCATCAAAGAGAAATGCCATCAACCGGACATATATTACAGAAGAGATACAGGGACTGGACCATTGTGACAGAAGAAGTTTACTCATTAAGACACACATCGGAAAAGAGAGGTAGTCACTGGGAAAAACATCACAGAGAATATTCATATACTGGGTTCCCATCACAGTGGAGACACATGTATTGAGGCACCTCTGACAAAGAAGAACTTATCACTAAAGCATACATCACAAATGAGGGCCATTCCTTCTCCCCCACATCATGGGGGAGAAGAAAATCACTGAGGTAACAATTAGGAAGTCTTTGGTCACTGGGGATCTAATCACAGAGGAGATCCAGTAACTGGAACAGCCATCCACAAAGGAGGCAATGTCAGTGTGTTGCACATCATAGAGAAATACTGGTAAATAGGGCCGCCATCAGGGAGGAGACAAAGTCAACGTGGTATCCATCAGAGAAGAAGTCTAATCACTGGGGCACCTGTCACAGAGGAGACACAGTCACTGAGGCAACTAAAACAAAGGAGGGACAGTTACTGAGATACCCATCACTGAAGAAGACCATGCACCAACACACCCATTGTGGAGAGATTCAGTTACTGAGGTACCCATCATAGAGAAGGGTTAGTAACTGAGGCATCCAACACAGAGGAAAGACTGTCACTGGGGTACAAACTTTAGGGTGGGCTAATCACTGTAGTAAAGATCACAGAGCAGGGCCATTCGTTCAGAGAGGAGTCCTTGTAACAAGAGCATCTATCACAGTTTATGACTAATGACTGGGGCACCCCTTACAGAAGCAGTTCAGTCACTGGGGCACACATAACAGAGGTTGAGGAGGCATTGAGACACCCAAATTACCGAAATTAGAAGGACTAGGCTTTGGGGCACCAATCACAGTAATGGTCTTGACACTGAAAACCCACCACAGAAGATAGCCAGCAACTGGGGCACAAATAATTAGGAGAGTCAATCACTAAGACAAATCACAGAGGGTGATCAGTCACTAGGAAACTATCACAGTGAAAGACTAATTACTGTAGACACATTATGGAGGAGGCCCAGTATTGAGATTTAATGCAGAGGAGAACCAGTCACTGGGGAAGAAATTAGGGAAATTAGAGAAATTAGGGAAGAGGAGAATGGATAGTCACTAGAACAACCATTACAGATGAGGGCCAGTGTCTGGGGCACCCACAACAGAAGAAGCCTAATCATAGGTGAAACCATCGCAGAGAAGAGTCAGTTACTGAAACACTCATTACAAGGGAGGCCTATTACTGGTGCACCCATCATAGAGGTGACTAGTTTGGGGTACAATTACATATGGGTCACTGGGACAACAATTACAGAAGACATCCAGTAACTGGAGCACTGATCACAAAGGAGGACCAGTCAGGAACCATACACAGAGCAAGGACAGTCACTGAAGCATTGATCACAGAGGAGAACTTGACACTGAAAATGAGATCACAGAGATAACACTGTCACTGGGTCAAACATTATAAAGGAAATTCAGTAACTGAGGTACCTATTACAGAGGAGGACCAGTCATTTGGACAGCTATAGAAGAAGTGGGCCAATCACTGAGCCACCCAAGACAAAGGAGGGCCAATCACTGGGCCATAGATCAGAGAGGAGGGGAAGTCACTGAGGAGCCCATAACTGAAGAAAATCAGTCACTGGGTGCCATTACAGAGAAAGTCAGTCACTGGCACAATTATGGAGAAGGTTCAAATGGGAAGGCACACCACAGAGAAGGCCAGTTACTGGGGATCCCATTATTTATAAAGGAGGATATCACTTGGGCAATTACCAAAAAAGAGGTCATTCACTCGGGCACAGTAACAATGGAGGACCAGTCACTGGGGCACCCATCACAGAGGAGGCCAATAAGTTGGGTATCCATCACAAATGAAGGCCAGTAACTGGAGAACCAATTACAGAGGAGGATCCATCAATAGTGAATAAATACATGAGAAGGAACAGTCACTGAGGCATCCATAACAGAGTAGAACTTTTCACTGGGGCCACATTCAGAGAGAAATTCTGGTAATTAGGGCAACCCTCATAATGGAGAAAAATTCATTGAGGCACCCATCACAGATGATGGCCAGTCACTGGGACAGCTATCACAGAAGAGGACTAGTAACTGAGGCAGCGATAAAGAGATGAACCTGTCATGGGAGCATCCAAAAATGAGGGGGGGCGTAGTCAGTGAGACACCCACACAGAGGAGAGCTTAACACTGTGGCACTAATAACAGAGGATGGCCATAGTCACTGGACTAACCATTATGAAGGAGCATCAGTCATTTGGACAATATTTGAAGAGGAGAGCTAGTCCTGTGGCAACCATTGTGGTGGAAGACCAATCATTTGGACATCAACAAAACAAGGGACCCAGTCACTGGACAACCCATAATAGAAAAGGCCCAGTCACTTGTGCCCCCATAACTGTCACTAGGGCATCGATCACAGTTGAGGGATTATTTCCGGTGCACCCATAACAGAGAAGGTTGTCACTGGGCCACCCATAAAAGAAAAGGAACAGTCACTATGGCACCCATTTAAGAGGAGGCTAAGTCACTGGGGCAACTATCACAATGGAGGAGACCACTGTCCCAGTAACTAAGACATCTATCACAAAGGAGAGACAGTCACTGACGCACCCATCCAGTGTAGAGTGAGTCATTGGAACAATTATGGAGGAGACCCAGGCACTAAAAAGCCCCTCACAAAGGCACATTGTTCCTGGGGATGCTCAATTTGAAGAAGGTCCAACCACTGGAACTCCAATTATAGAGGAGTACCAGTCAATGAAGCAGAAATTAAGGAGGTGGTCCAATCTTTGGGACACTCAGCATAGAGGAGATACAGTCACCAAGACACCCATCACAGAGGAGAACCAGTCACTGAAGTATCAATCACAAAGGAGGGCTAGTTATTGGAACAGCTATCATAGGAGAAAGCCAGTCACTGGGGCATCCATCACAGAGGTAGGTCCATCACTGGGACACACATAAAAGAGAAAGACAGATCACTGAACCATCCAGAATAGATGAGGGCTAATTACTGTGTCACACATTAGAAGTGGCATAGTTACAGCGTGTCTAATCACAGAAGAAAGCCAGTCACTTGAACACCCATTACAGAGGAGGGCCAGTCACTGGGGTACCTATTATTGAGGAATCCCAGCTACTGGGCAACCCATCAGAGAGGAGAGTTAGTCACAGGTACACCCATTTTTAGGATATCCTGTTACTAGGACCCCTATCATAGAAGAGAACTAGTCACTGTGTCAGCCATCACAGAGAATGAACAGTCACTGTAGCATCAACCACAGAGGAGGCTCAGACACACAGGCACCATTTATGGAGGTGGCCCAGTCACTGCAACACCCATCAGAGAGGAGGGTTAATCACTGGAACGCAAATCATATATAAAGTCCAGTTACTAGGGGACTAATCACAGTGTCACATAAATGGGGACACACTTTATGGAGGACACACAATTCCAAAGACTCCTATTATAAAGGAATGCCAATGATTGAGTCACCCATTATGTACACAGCTCAGTAAGTGGGGCAACCATCACCAAAAGAGCTAAGCATGGGGGCAACCATTATGAATGTGGGTCTGCAACTGTGCACCTATCACAAAGAAGGCAAAGTCACTGGGACATCCATAATGGAGGAGGGTCATTCACAGGAGTAACAATATGGAGGAGGCTTAGTTACTGGGATACTGATCACAGACAAAGTGAGTTCACTGGGATGCCCATCACAGAGGAGGACTAGCCACAAAGATACCCATAATGGAGAAGTGTAAATCACTGGGGCAACAATATGGAGAATACCCAGTAACTGGGGCACAGATCACAGAGGAAGTCTATTCCCTGGAGTACCTATCTCAGAGAAGGTTTAGCAACAAAGACACACATCACAGAGGAGGGTTAGTCAGTGGTGCACCAATCATGAATAAGGGCCAGTCACTGGTGCTTCCATTACAGAGGAGGGCCTGTCAGGGGCACCCATTACACAGAAGGGTCAGTCAGGTGTACATTAATTACAAAGGAGTGCTATTCACTGGGACACCTATTACTGAGGAGCTAAGTAAGTGACACAAACATCACAGAGCATGGTGTGTCACTGGAGCAACAATTATGAAAGAGCAATAATCACAGTTGCCTCAATAACAGTAGAGACCTAGTCAATAGAACACACAAAATAGAGAAGGGACAGTCACTGGAGCACTCATTCTGGAGAAATACCTGTCACTGAAACAATCATCACAGAGGATAGCCATTCATATGGTCGCTAATCACAGAGAAGAGCCTGATATTGTGTGACCCATCACAGTGGAATCCTAGTCATAATATCATCTATTTTGGATTAGGGCCCTTCTCTGAGGCAAGATCACAGAATAGGGTCACTCACTGAACACTCATAAAAGAGGAGGACCAGACACTGGGCAGCCATCAGGAGGGCACATATTATAGTCACTCTGGCACCCATCATAGAAAAGGCTGCCCGTTAGGGCACCCATGAGTGAGGCAAACCTGTCACTTGGATAGCAATCACAGAGGAAAGCTAGTCACTGTTACATCTATCAAAAAGGAGAGCTAGGGGACTTCAATACCCTACTCATAACCCTAGACAGATCATCAGGACAAAAAATCAGCAATGAGATCTGAAACCTCAATGTGACACTTGATCAAATGGACTTAATTGATCCCTACAGAACCTTCCATCCAAAAACCGAGAATACCCATTCTACTCATCTCCGCATGGAACATATTCTAAGATTGACCACATACTTGGCCATAAATTAAGCATAAGCAAATTTGAAAGGACCGAAATTTTACCATGCACCTGCTCAAACCACAGTGGAATAAAAATAAACATTAACACCAACAAGGTCCCCCCAAAACCCACAAAGACATGGACATTAAACAGCATGTTGCTAAACAACTCCTGGGTCAATGATGAAATCAAAACAGAGATTAAAAGATACCTGGAAA